>ML170226.1:16826-69467 GCA_004355085.1 Rickenella mellea | reverse complement strand
GACCTGCGGAGGGTTCGGCTCGCCGAGCAGGAAGTTGATGATGTCGAGGAACCCTTCGAGGTTTCCGTCCTGGAAGTCATCGCCAACCGAAATGAAGGTGACAGGAACGCCGCTAGCAACACCGACCGTATATTGAATATCGAGATTCTACCATTATCATTAGCAGAACGGATGCGACGCTTAGAGAAGGGTACTCACCGCTTCGATACCAGCTTGTTTTGGGGATTGAGGGTTGCGGCCGCCGTCCAGGGTCTGCAGAGTGAAAGTAGTAGTCGAGCTAATGTCAGGGCGGAGGTTCTTTAGGAATGTCTAAAATGCGACGGTAATTATTCTATCATAATCAAATGGGGCACATTCGCATACCGTCAAGTCAGCTTGGTTAGCGAACTGATCGAGGAAGCCGGACACGCCGAGAGTGTTGGACGATTGAGTAGCCTTGGTAGTAGGAATTCCGTATAGAGCCTGGAGACAAGCGGGGGTAACCGACGAAGCGCAAGACGCGGGTACGGCAGTGGACGACATGTTCGACACGGACTTGATGGGTGAAGAGAAGACGGGAAGGATTGTTCGAGGTTTAGGGAACCTGTGATAGCAAAATATCTGTCAATTTTCTCATACACACCCAATATCGAAAAGACGTACGTAATGGTCGGATGGACGAGATCCAAATGTCCTTGGAGCACGAGAGGAATGGAGTAAGACAGCGTACGGATTGTTTGCTTGCCGGTTTCCTGGTGAGCAAAGACCGTGAAGTCGGCCTGGAGAAGCTCATTGGCTTGCTTAACTGGCATGGAGACTGAGAGCCAGTCTCCAGCTGGAGAGATGGTAGTGGACTGCAGCCCATTCGTTGAGAGCCAATCTTTGACCTTCGCGACAGTGTCCACAGAAGGCCTCACGAAAGCCTCAACCTAAATTTGAACGTACAGTATGTTACAATATAATTAAAAAGAATTAAATTGATGTACTTCGTCCATCGACAAATGTTTGCCGTAGTTCGCGCTGGAGGGAGTGCTGACATCTAACAGAGCTGCCTCGAGACCTGCGGTATCGCTTTGAACGAGAGCGATGCGCAAGTTGAGTTGAGTGTCGGCGGCGGCGGGTCCTTTCGAAACAAAGCCGGAGGGAATGCCTTGCCGGGTTCATGGACAGCTAAATTACGGAAAACTGGATTTGCGCGGACGGTTGTAATGAACGAGACGAACAGAAGCGAGATTCTAAGAGCGACCATAGTTGAATCTGTGAGACGGTTGACCGGAGGAGAGACAACCAGGTTATGGATTCAGAGAATCGCGTGCTTATTGTATACACAGTAAGTGATTCCTGAGACGCAATGCGAAGACTTGTTGCACGCGAATACCGTAGAGAGGCACACAGTGAGGCATGGCTTAAACGAGTTGGATTGCGCGGTGAACGGTAGAAGGTATCCTTAGAGAAGGCGAAACAGAAAAGCAATACCATGAATGGCGGTTGGCGCTTACATGAAAGTTCGATCGCCGATTCAAATTACTGCACAGCCTTGTTCTTTGCAACGCAAACCTGACAAAACTCTTGCTTGTACTGGAGAGGCATGAAAACTGGTCTCAATTACCGGAAAAACATTTCAGAAACACTCAAAGAATGACGTGCGTCAAGCGTAACCATATCGTGCGAACGTCAACTCAGTCGCCGCTTTCACAAGCAAATTGAACATATTCAAGTCGTCCTCAGTTCCCGTCCATCCTATCCTACGTCAACTTGCGGATACTCGGTAGATGCTAAAGTCAACTCCAAACGAGCATTGCGATTATTCAATAATAAGTGTCCACTCACATCCTCAATCCAATTGGAGTATTCAGCTTACTTTAGGCTTGAGACGAGTAATCCATGTTTTACCTAACGATTCAATCTGATAGTAATTACGTGGAACTGAACCACACGAGGCTTCCATGAAAATTTGTGGAAGCGCGTACATATCCGGTCATTGGTTTCCTACTATCACCTTACTTGGAAATCCTCGGGAACGCACACACTCCCCATCAAGTGTTCCACCTGGAATGTGCAGATCGGAGCCAGGTTCGAATTCCTCTTGGTCGGCGGGACTTTCATATAAAGTCAATCATCGCTCCGCGGCAGAGTAGTCCTTGAACCTGTGAACCGCATTAGCCTCGTCACACCCGCACTGTCGACCATTGACTCATCATTCAGCGACCTCTTTCCACCGTCTCCCTCCGGCGCTCAAGGGTTGTCTGATGTATCTTTGGGTGTCTGTCAGATGGGTGTCGCTCATGCGTTCAAGACCAAGTCTTTTGTCCCCCCTTGCTCTTAAACTAACTCTTATAAATCTCTTCTTCCTGACTAACAGTTGAGGCTGTCCGCCTATTAACCACATCTATTACTTCTCAGAAGAATTCGAGAAGAATTTTTCTTGGTACAACATTCAACGAGGCGTCGACCTCTTGCCCCGATGACCTTTTTGCTGGTTTGCTGTCGTCCGCTCAGTCTACCCAAGCTTACGTCCTCTTCTGTTCGCCTCGTGGTTCAACCAATTCTCTTTGGTAGCCAAGCAGCTCAACTGTTCGATTCTGTACCGCATCCACTCAGCGAATCCGCCGAACCATATGAGTCCTTCATCAGACTGCTCTTGGTTTAATCGCGATCATCCGTGTGCTTCGTTGCCTCGTAGGGCTTCCTTTCATGGCCTCGTTGGATCGCTGTAAACTTTGTGGGAATCTGGTGAAGGAATTTCTTAGTTCGTCGGTTGTGGAAGTTCAATTCTTCCGGTCGTTTCTTCTCATATTTCCTGGTCCACATCGTCGTCGGTAACGATGTCTGGGTATCTCAGACTGCAGTTCTCTTTAAACCCACGACCGCAAATCAGAGGCAATCGTTCCACCTTTTGTCAGTCGCACCATACCATCGCGCGCATTCACACACTGCCGTTCAAGTTCCAAGATAACTCGTGGATCAAACCTGGAGGCATTCACACGAACACCAAATTTCCACAGTTATCTGGATTTGTAAGGGATGATGGCAGTGGTCAAGACTGGCGGTGATGCAAGATGCAATTACTTGCATTCAAATGATCTGGTGTGGAATCTTGCCATTCCGTCAGGTCGTGTCTCTTCCTCTACTCTGCAGAGATTGTTGCCTCAGTCACTCGAACGGGGAGCCAGAAAACGGAAGCAGGATGACGCCGGGTGAATTACGTGTTGAAGATCGCATGACTCGCATGACGGGACTCACTGTTTCACCATGCATTCGACGTGCTGTGACGATTACTTCCCGGTGTCAACATCCGTCTGTTTCAACTGGATCATACCGTTGTTTGCCCTATTTATTGACCAGCGATAGGTCCCTATCTACATTGTCAAAAGTCTGTCCCATCGAACCGGTTATGTGTCCTGTTTCCTCATTGTTCAAACCGCTCGGTCATTCCAGTGTTTTACCCTGAGAGCTAAATTACGCGCGTCCAATATGAGGGGTCCACATCGCATTCATGAATGGACTCGTTGTTTCGTCATGAAAATGATGTATAAGGAACATTCGGGAATGCGCGTTATCTGGCTTTCGGGGATTGCACCGGTGTTCTTTCACCGAAAAATTCTATCTACCAGCACTCAGTTGATTCGGACTAGCAGAGAACTCGACAAGTTCCATGCGCAACAATTCATTGCAAACGTCGCTTCTCAAGGTCGGCAACATTCTACGTTAGCTGTCGACTCTTGAGATATACCTGGTGTATGTCTTCTGTTGCGCTATGGACTCGATCTGAATGCAACCAATCTCTTCTGAAGCATGTAAAGCGCCATTTATCTCGCATAATAGCTTCCTTCTCTCCTCCCATGGTGAACAAGTTCGCCAACCTACCAATGTTTCACCAGAAATTTCACAGTTTCTTTGGTGTGGATGGATTTCAGATTGCATCAAGCGCTTATTTAAAGTTCAATCCCCGATTCAGAGTCCCCGGAACCTTCCGCGGCCAACGATGAAAAACCTCGACTCGCGAGCCACTACGCATCCCAAACACCTCTCCGGACCACAAATTGTACTGTCACCATCGTGTACCAGAGCAATATACATTCCTTTTTGTCTTCCATACATGTCACAGCTCCTATCGTCATCGCGAACGCAAGGAAACTACGTACGTCACCATACAGCAGTTGGCACCCAACTGCGATGCCCAAGGTAGCGAGCTCTTGAGAGGCTTACCCTGTCCACTTAGGATAGAAAATGGTACGGCTTGGTCCACATCATCGATGATAACCATGTCTCTTGCCCTGTGCTTTCGTTTGCTACACAAGTTCCTTTCACAAACAAGTCGTTCACGTCAGGGACAACACTGAGGCTTGGGTCCACGTACACGGTTCTGGAGCTCGTGCTGCCTTCTAGTATGTCCGAAGATAGACGTCGAAGCATCCGCGGTGGTCCTCGGTCAAATACGTTCTCGAATTTAGGCAAATTAGATTTGCGCGGATCCTCTGGCTTCTTTGGCAACCCCATTACGCTTCACCGGCTGTCGGACATGCTGACGTCAACTCCACCGTGGCCTCTATATAAAAACGCCATTTTCTCCGTTCGTTTGCCCAGTTCTCCCCCTTTCATTGACTCTGGCACTCCAACTCCTCGGTTATGTTGACGAGTCTAGTTCACGCCAACAATACAACGTCACCCTTCCATACGCTGTAACAATACGACCACTCGATTGGATTTTGACGGTGGTCTCCGAAAACTGAAGACCCCAACCGCGAACTTGTTTCCCCGCGCGTTGCCTCGCGATTCATGACCTCTTTGCACCGTCTCCTAGCAGCGTGCAGGGGTTGTCTGATGTAGGCGTTTACTTCCAGACGGGTGCGCTCACAACCAATTTGTGTTTGCCCAGGTCTTCAACCACCTCTTCTGAATCCCTTAGTCCAATTTTCCAGTTGAGTCAGTCATTGTAATGTCTAGGACCGCCTGTCAACCTCCTCCACTTGTTGTGAACAGTCAATTCATATGCTTCTTTCACCCTGGTCTCGATCCCCAATCCAATTAGTCGCTTTGATGTTTCCCACCACCTTCTCAGTCCTTCCAAGCTTTCTGTCCTTACACTTTGCGGCTCAATCACTTCCCTTTGCTCACCAGGCATCTCAAGTATCCGGTTCTGAAGCACTTCCACTCCACGAATCGTGTGATTCCTTCATCAGGCTTTTCCCGCTTTCATCGCGATCCACTGACGGTCCCGTGGGCTTCGTGCTGGCTGGCTCGTTGGATCGCCAAAAAATGCGATACCTGTCGTTTTGAAGGTTAATTCTTAGTTCGTCGGCAATGGAAGTTCAAGGCTTCTATTGTCTCTTCTCTAAATCTTCATCGTTCGAGTCTACAGTGTCTGTCTTGACTCTGACTGGAGTTATCTATTAACCTTCATCGATAAACCTACGCTTTTCAGCCAGTCGTTCGCCCCACAGTTCCATCTCGAAGATTGACCCACTGCCGTTCAGTTGGTTGGATAGCTCCCGGACCGAACCCAGTGGCACCACGGGAAGAATTTGGGGTTCCCAGAGCTACAGAAATTTCGCAGCCGAATTGCAGTGGTCTGCCGTCTCAGCTTGATGCGGCCGCGTGGTGCCTGACTGATCTGTGTAGAACCTTCTACAAACGCAATCGTTTCATGTCTGCCTCTTCTCTCGAGTGACCTCTCCTTTATCGAACTCAAAGGAGAGCCATAGAACGGAAGCAGGACCACGCTGGTCGAACTACAGGTTGAAAGTCACATCATTCGCTTGAAGGGACTCGCTGTTCCATTGTGCATTGGGCTTGCTTCTGTTTGAGGTGACACGTACTCTCGTTTATTTCATTCTCTAGAATTCCCGCTACCATCCCGGGTGAACATCGATATCAAAATGTCGCGTTCTTACCCTGTTTCTCTTTCCTTTCTATTCAGATATTAACCACTGGAAGGTGGGTTCAGAATCTCCACACTGAAAGCCAAACTACGCGCATTGAATATGAGACGACCACGTTGCATTCACGAACGAACTCGCTGTTTCGCCATGAAGTGACGTGGGGTAAAATGTTGTCGTCGAGAGGCGCGTTAACTGGCTTTCTGCAGTTCGGCTGGACTCTGTTTCTGGAAAAACCTGCGGAAGCACATTCAATTGATTTGGATTGGCAGAGAGCTGTATAAGTCCAACGTGCAGCAATTCATTGCAAATGTTACTTCTCAAGTTCGGCAACATTCTCAGTTAGCTGTCGATTCCTGAGATGGTTCTTGCGCTACTTCAGGTGGGCCCTTGCGCCCTTGACTTTCCGGAGTCCAATACACCACTTCTACGCGAAGACACTATTTCTCTCCGATTCTTTGCGCGATTATCCTGTCGCCGTCCTTCTCGCCTCACATGGTGAACATGATCCGAGTCCTGCCAACTAGCTACTGTTTTACCAGACATTCTGCAGTTTCCTGGGTGGCTGGTGCGTCGGTACGGACCGGACTGAACCTTCACATAATGGGATGGAATAACAGGAACCGGGAGATCGCTTGCATCCGTTATGTGAATGGATTTCGAATCTCTGAGGTATCACGTAGCGCTTATTTAAAGTTCAATCGCCGATTTATAATGAACGGAACCTTCCACTCCAGCCAATGAAAACTTCATCGAGAAAAAACTCGACGCCTCTTGAGAACCACCACGGACCGCCAATTGAACCTTTATCATCCTGTACGAGAGCAATATACATTGGTCTTCCACAACCCGTGTCATCATCGTGAACTCAGTCAGACCACGTCACCACACAAGTATTACAACAGGAAGCAATCTGCGACGATGCCCATGGTAGAAAGCCCTTAAGAAATCTTCTCTGACCACAAAGGATGGCTTTGGTCTTTGAAGGCAGGAGTATGGTTATGTGTTGCTCGTTTGCTACACAAGTTGTTTTCACGAGCAATTCGTCAATGGTCAGGGACCAAATATAGTCTTGAAGCTTCGCACACACTTTTGGAGATCATATTGCCCCCCGGCGTACCCGACGATAGACTTCGAAACGTCCGTGGTTGTCCTCGGTCAAATCTCTTCTGTAATCAAGACTAATTAGATTGGCGCGGATCCTCACTACGCTTCGTCGGCTGTCGGACGTGCTGAAGTCAACTCCATCGTCTATATACAACGCCACTTTTCCAGTCCGTTCATTCTCCGCCCTTACGTTCTCCTTTCATTGTCTGCGTACACCAACGCCACGGTTATGTTTGAAGACTCAAGTCCACGCCAACAATTCCACGTCACACTTCCATACATTGCTGTAACCAGTACATCCACTTAATTGGCTGTTGACGGTGGTCTCTGGAAACTGACGATCCTCAAACGCTGATTTGTATCATCTGCGGCGTTGGGAGTGTCTCGAAAAATTGTTCACAAATTGCAAAACTTCATCCCCTCTTTTTTCTCCTCCTGCTCTTTTCGACCTAGAAAATATCTCTTAGGATGCTCAAGAGCAGTTTCACAACTCACCGCGCAAGTTCGGAACGTCCGAGTTCCTTATTGTGGTATGATGTGGGGACGTGCGTTCAAGTGGTTCATGCCATGTGCCGAGTCTGTCGCCATCGTGTTTTACCACAGGTCGTGCATAAACCGATCATTAATCACTCGCCAGGTGGATATCATCATATATGGCCACTCTCAGACTCGGAGCAAATGTTTCATGACTGCTGTTCTTGCCTCATTTTCAAATGGCTCATTCCATGCTCGCCAAAATTATTGACTTCTGCCTCTCTTACAACGACCTTCCACTTGCCCAGTTTCACCGACTTTCGCCTGAATTCTGGTCACTGTACGTCTCTGCTCGGATTCGCTCGGTGGAATGCCGCCTGCGTCTTGCATTTGGCTATGTCGGAAAACTGTCTGGGACTTTATCCCATTCTCGCTGTTTTGACGCGTCTCAAACACAGACATACTCAGCAGCCGCGCAGTCATCCACCGAACGACCAGACAATTCGTCTAACAATGCTACTGCCCATTGCCTCGAAACGACGTCTACTACCCTTCACTAATGCTTTCACACTCCTCTTGGGTGCAATATCTTCAGATAATCTGTATGCGAGACACGGTGATTTGAAACATATTTATGCGAACGTCCGTTGACAATTGCAGACGAATTTGGATTGGTTGGTTCCACGACGCTTACCTCTTGCGAGCCACAGACTTCTCTTTCTCTGGTCATACCTCCGCTCATTGGATATTGAATTATGCTGGATCTCGAGTTGGCAATGGTTTATGTTGATCCAGTGCCTGGTACAGGATCCTTGCAGTGCATTCGCTACCTGTAACAAAAACGTACACCCTCTGAAACTCTCGTATCCAACTCACCCCCGTGCCATATTTGCCGAGTCACCGACAACTCATCACTGAGACATGGATGCTACCGGACCGTGGAACACATAGCGCAGGACCGTTGGGACATCTCATCGCTTCCTGCGCCTATATGCTACGTAGATGATGGTATTCGTCTCTGGCATGAGTGTTCAGTTTCCCGCAAATCGGTGGTCCGACTCTCCCTTTGACTGACGATGCACCTTACGCATATCGACCAATCCGCCCACACCCTTACCCGTCATGCAAATCCTTTGTATCAACTGGTTTCGAACCCACCATTTTTTCCTTCGTCAAAGTTTTGGATCAATCTCAGGCGTAAGATACTCGAATGCTCCACCTAGGTCTCTGACCTGCATCTACGATATCCCGCGGATGAGATGCGGCCCCAAACTCTTCAACGCGCGAGGGATCGCCGGGTCTAAGCTGGTTTTACAAATCGATTCCAATTAATTTTCAGCGTTTCTCGTCATGTTCCCTTCATAATCCATGCAAAGTTTCGGGCTAATATATTTTTCAATTGGATATTCTTTCGTAGATAAATCCATCCAGAGCGGTACTACCAATTGGTCCGTATTTGGCGAGTCGCTGATGAACCATCATGAGACGGGAATCGGATGGATTGAGAGTCACGTACTGCACTGACAAGAGGGATAGGTCTCCCCCGTTGCATTCTTCGCCAACGTGTTCACATTTGTCCATCGCCTCGTCTCTGGTACAAATGATTTGGTTCCCCGTCAAATGCCGACTCTCATTCGTTCTACACTCCCGATCTTAACCTCGCAGCAACGCCTGCTATCTGCGTAGCGCCATCAACGAATCTTTTCACCTTACGATCTCCCACCTCAATCTTCGTGTCGAAAGCACACTGATTCGGCTTTCTTCCTCTGACATTACGGAATGCTTGATTTATGCGTCTGTTGATCGATAACCGAGTCTGTACCGTAAGCATGCCATATGGCCGAGTGAGTAAGGCTGATTCGTTCTTCTGGCACATTCTGACTGGGATTATTCACTGTGAAATGGTCATCAATAATTTCGTATTACAATAATTTACTCTATTTTGATTTCTGCGTTCCATGGCTTCAGAACCGGCATTATGTCGGCAATGTGGAGAATGCCACGTGGCATAGCTTTGAAGTATCACTCACCATCCTGACACGCCGTCCAATCAAACAGTCGGGTCCTCACTAAAAACATTAACCAAGGTGAAATCTCCTCATCAAACGCACTGGATTTTCTATTGATGGCAATCTCAACGTGAACCTTTGATGGCCAACAACTTCAGATCCGTTTCCTTGCTTTACTCTGCGGGTCGCCTCAAGATCGCCGGATCGACCACGGTCAAGTTGATCGAAGAGTCTGCAGTCTATGATGAGATTGGAATCCAAGTAAGTGCTTACTGCCTCCAGGTTGCTTTCTGAAATCTACGTGCTATGGTCCACCCTCGCTTGTCGATCATTTTAGTTTTATGTTCATGTTCATTTCCACTTGATCTTGTTCCTCAACGAACGACCAAGGTCGGGATACTGTTCCAATGCCTGCAAATCTCCGTAGATCAGTGGTCGACCGACAACTTAGCCATCGACATTACATCACGCTGGCGAATGTTGTCTGATTATGGCACATAACTCTATGGAAATCAATTTTGGACATACCAGACCAACCTCACTCTTTCCGTGATGCCTTTGACTTTAATTCCAATCTCTTCTGTTATTTCTGATTATCATTCGTTTTCTGGATGGAAGTCATACCAGGTGATTCCTCAACCAGACCACCAGCGGCTGCCGTGACATTGATCAAGTTCTCGTTTTGGTGCGGCTTTGCGGGAAGATAGTTTGCCCACTACGAGAATATCCAATGTTTTGGCGCACTGCCGCTGGTATCCTCCTCGAGGGACATGTGGTGTGTTGGTTTCGATGCGTGCAAGTCTCCGGTCGTTTTGTCGGAATCATATCTCCCGGATCTAATCAACTCGTCCCCGAGTTCACTAGATGAGTGGCGAGAAAAGCTATTATTGGCCGGAATCTTGATGTCACATCCTCCATTCTTCTATCGCTTTAATATCATTTATTGCAGTGGTGCATGGCCGAAAGACCGGAGAAACCACACTACATTAACAATGACCTCACTTGGCACGAGGTTCAGACAAATCGAAGGACGATCCTACGGAGATGTACCTTGCGAGCTTCTGCCCACTCAGCTGTACATGCCGAAGCGCCGCGGTAGTCCTCGGTGTGATCCCTGCCAAATCTACAGTAAGCTAATTTGAATGCGCAGATCATCTTCACACCCTCGGTCAGCTTCTTCGGTTCCAGTTCCTTGGTTGACGTTGCTCTTGCATGATCGGCGGTACGCCTCCTACGGACCTTCATAAATAGCCTCTTTGACCAAATCCTCTTCCCATTCCCGACTATCACTCCTGAATCTTTCAGTGGGCGCTGTGAGAAACGATAGCCAGGCAGCATCCCATGCGCTGCGGACACAGCCCATCCGACTCATGTGGTCATCGACGTTCAACTGGTCATTGTGCGATCGACACATAGAGTTGTCGGGGAGGAAATAGGTGTGCACGTATGAGAATTGACTCGCCATTGGTTTCCTCAGTTTTTCATTTGTCCCTGCATCCGTTCTACGCGCAAGTTGTGGTTCTGCCTGGTGAGTAAAATCCTTATCACCGGCGTTATTTTCTAACAGAATTCCTCGCTTCACTTCACCATTGCCACGCCAGCATCTTTCTCATGTACCATCCAGTCTACTTGGCCATCGTCGGTCCGGTCGCAGTCCTACCTCATACGTCAATTGGGAACCTACCATCATGACACCTACTACGAAATTCTGATGAGCGTTACGGCTGGCACACGTATTTCGGTTACCAGCTTTGCTGAATCCGTTGCCATTCAGACGTACTTTTCTCCAGAAATGGCCGTGGGTCGGACATGAATGGAATGAGTCCCATCCCACCATGTTGACGGACAATCTGTTTCTATTGCACCTTTCCAATCCGCGGACTCTTCCATTATTTCCGTCACTGCAATATTCCACTTCAACTCCGTTCTAATTGCTCGGATTTTTCAGACTAACATGTCATCTCTCATTGGCTACGATCCGGCCTTCTGACGGCTCCGCGACTTTTCTGGACATGCACAGACCAACCGTCCCGATCTCATTGCAACTCCCGGTCCTCCGAGCAGAGCTCGCGCTCGGTTGTGGGGCGCATTCTTCCATGAAAAGTCGCACCGCCGAAGTTGAGGGGTAGGCTCAATAAGGACCGTCCCAACGACGCGAACCAACCCTCGTCCCTAACAGAGTGCATCATCTGGTTCATCTCACCAATGAACTTCTACTCCCAAAAATTACTTGTTTCAGCGTTCTCCGTCCTCGAGGAACCCACGATTCAACCCAAGAGTATCCTTCGCGACGTTACTCACTGGTTCTCGACGTCGTTATGATGCATTCATCACAGATTCCTACCATCTACGTCAAACACTGGAATTTCCAGTTGATTGTTCACGTCTCCAGCAGCGTAGAATGAATCGTTCGTTGCGCCGTCGAAAACCCGTGAGCTGTTACTCTCGATATTCTGCATGAGTTCTGGTCAGATTTTTATTTTTCCGAACTCACATTCTCCCTCTTCCGTTTCATTTATCGCACGCCGCGAATTACACACCATTCTCGACGAAGAGCTACTTGTCGGCAACCGTGACCCGTCGCTTCGCATGGCCGGTTATCACCACCTCTTGCTGTTATCCCCTTCCGTGAACCAGCTTGGAGAACTCAAATTCAATCGAGTTCTGGTGTTCAACGGGTTCCTGGTCACGGAAGGAAGGATAGTTGTAAGACAGTATATGAGTTGGTTCATGCGAACCGGGGTCGCGCTCAAGGATAAGGATGGTTCTCCGAGTCTCTTTGCAACACCGCAATCTTCTATATGGAATGTACTTTTTATCCAAAATGATTGGATTTCTCGCGGCTTCAAGTTCACCGTTCTTTTCCTCCCTCGAAGAGATCGCCTGCAATGCGAAACGTACGGAGCATCTCGCGGATATCACACCACTTCCATGCGTGCTTGTAGCACTCAAGCTTGAATTGGTCGGATCGGATCATATGATGCTTCGTTCAAGTTGGCGATTCGATGATGGACAAAAGCTCAACCTACGGGTCAAACATCCGTTCTTCTGCTATCCTGTTCTTTTTAGCTTCATCGGAATGACGACGTAATTCGAGAATCCTCCTCAAGCGGGATTTTCTGAATAATCCATTGCGCTCTTTATTTATTTTATTCAACTCCAATACACATATGTGTCTCGTTGATTGTATGGCGTTCGTTCTAACCTCAAATAAATTTCTTCGGTACCATCGAATCACAATCGTGTTCAATGGGATCAAATCCAATAAAATACAGTGAGTCGAGCGTCAGTATCATTGTCCTATCATGGTCGGACGAAGGACGTTCCTGCAAGCGAAATGGTCGAAATACTCAGTCACACCAAACTAATCGAATGCAGGGAGTCCGCACAGCGGCTGAGCAGCTGGGGCGCGCAAGACGCAGGAATAGCAGTGGACGGCGCGCTAACAAGGGACATGAGAGGCGCGAAGGGTCAGGAAACCTGTGGAAACGAAAGATTATTGTCCCAGAGCATGACCGTGAACAAATTTAGCAAAGACGTACGGTACGTCATGGTCCGGATGGATTGCTTACCATACCCTGTCGGCGTCGATTCCTCTCGAAAAAGCCGTTGATGTGTTCACGTGTCCCACGGTCAATGAATTGGTGCTGACGGCGACGGGTGGGTGTGAGAATCTGAGGGTGACTACAGTTGGATCTCAAAGATGGTTGATCGGAGGCGATCGTGGTGACAAAGCTGAATGGGCGCTTACGTTAAGGTTTGATCGGCGATTCAAATCGAGTCGTGTCCCACAACTTGAACCATTGGTTGGACTATCAAGCTTTACATCGTGTCTGTCGTCGCTCGTTGTTCTCAATTGCCTCCATCCCACCATCCGTTGACGGTGGAATATAGCAGATTCTCGATACTCAAATCCAGTCAATCGTCGCGTCTTGTAGTAAGAGTCTATTCGCCGAAGAACCTCCCAATGGAATCCTGACAACGCGGTTTCACGATATCTAGGTTGATATTTCACAATACACCCTTCTCATGACCAGTCGATCTGATCGTAATCGCATGGAAGTGAACACGCCATTGTCTCTTAAATCCAACCACAAGCAAAGACAGTCGTTCTCCTAATTACACGAAGCTTCCGTGAAAAATTTCTCGAACCCAACATGGACTGAACGTTAAACCACAGCTTCTCCCCGGAGACTCCGGCGATAGAACCAACTAGTCTCTTACCCAGGCGTTAGACACGTGCGGACTATGCCCATAAATGGACGCAAGGGTAAACCCGTTGCTGCAGAGCCTTACGTCTAACGTCTGGTGCAGTTTGGTAGAGCGGATGGGGGTCAGCACAGCCACTTGTACAGCCACTTGCCTTCGCTGCTTTCTCACTGTACTTATCCCAATATATCCACGCATATACCTGGATCGCTCTTCCGTTCGTACGACGTCGACAACGTTTCTGAAATTCTGTAGCCTTTGGATTCAAGCTCTGGGATGTCGGCTGCATCAAATACTGTCTCTCGGGACCTTCTGAATGCTGCACGAGCCAAGAAAACGCTCGACGATGACCAGCCGTACTCTTCGAGTTCCTTTCGCGCGACGATGAAACAGAAGATCGAGAAGCTCTGCAAGGTATCACCATATGACTGGCAGTTGGATGTTAGTGAGGCTCTCTGTCTCGGACTCGACACTCTACTGCTTGCTGCTACTGGAGAGGGAAAAAGCTTGCCGTTCATCGCACCGCTGCTTCACGACAACAATGCGCTTATATTGATCATATCCCCACTCAATGCCCTTGAGGAAGACCTGGTATGTATTTTTATTTGTTGTATGCGCGTCAATCTCAAATGAGAGATCAACTACAGGCAAAGAGATTCACGGGGATGGGATTTCCGTCGATAGCCGTCAACGGCGAGACATGGAACGCTAAATTGCGTACGGTGCGCATATATTTCGTGGTTTTTTATGTTAAGATGTGTGGCCTTATCACATATTACATAGAACATCGAAAATCGAATGCACAGGGTGCTTCTAACGTCTCCCGAACTGGCTCTTAAGAATGTCGAATTTCGCAAGATGATATCAAACCCGTCTTTATCTAAGGACATTCGCGCAGTTATCATTGACGAGGCTCATTGTATCCAACAATGGGGTGGAGCTAACGGTTTTCGCGCTGATTGGGGAGAGGTCGGCCGACTACGCGCTCTGGTCCCGCCATCAGTACCATTCCTCGCGACAACGGCAACAGCAACACCAGAAGTACAGCGCCAGATCCGAACGTCCCTGCAATTCGGCGATGACACAACTTACTTCGTCAACGACAGGCACAACATAACGTCAGAGGTCCACAAGATTACGCATACGTCTTCCGACTATTCCGATCTGGACTTTGTTGTGGACGACGCATTGGCGGATGATCGCGAAATCCAGAAGACCATGATATTTGTTGACAGCATTTCCGAAACGCACAAGATAGCCACACATCTCCGCTCACGATTACCAAACCTCAAAAGACGAGAAATTGCTGTCTATCACGCTTTACGCACCGGACAAGCGAAGAAGAAAGTCATGCGCGACTTCCGTAGGGGCAAGATACGCGTATTAGTGACCACAGATGCCTGTGGAATGGTACGAGTTTCCTTCGACCCATTTTAATGCCATCTTATACGCATTTCAGGGCGCAGACATTCCTGATGTTGAATTAGTCGTACAATTCAAAGTCCCAGCTTCACTCTCCATTTGGATTCAACGCGCTGGCCGCGCTGCTAGAAGCCCGCACATCAAGGGTCGAGCCATGCTGTTTGTCGAAAAGTCCGTCTTCGAGATTATTCGACCGAGGTCCAAGAATCCACCGAGCGGCGACGATCCACCAGAAGAAGTGGAACCTCTTCGAGACCGCGAAGATGATAACGAGAACGACGATGCAGTTTCGAAAAATGCAACGGAACAGGTACCAGTTGGCAGGGACGGTACTTGGCGCTATCGCAAGACAGTGGAAGCAGGACTTCGCGCGTACATCGAGACAATGGATTGTCGACGAATAGTTTCTGATCAGTATTTCGACAACCCGGAAAGAATTAAAGGTATGTGACTAAATTCAATCATTCGTCACTCATATCTATGTTTCGGTAGCCCTGACTGTCGTTTGCTGCGACAACTGCGAGAAGAAGGCACTGGCGCCACAGCCAACCAGTACAGCTCAACAGGAAAACGCTACACCAACCAATCGCCCTACAACGCCTGTCTCGCCCCCAAATCCTGAGGTCAACAGTGTACACTCAACCCCGAGCAGAAACCACAATGAGAACGGCAAGCGTCCCATGGTCCTGGCAGTACCCGAACCCGACATAAAACCAGTTGGTGCTCGCCGAGACAAACGACTGGCAGCTGCTCGCGAGGCTCTCAATAATTGGCGACATGGTACCTGGCTAGAGCGCTATCCACATGCTAGCTTCGGACCCAAAGGACTTCTGCCGGATGTTCACCTTACAACAATTGCATCAGGAGCTCGCATCATTACTCTCGACGATCTAGGCAACGCTTTGAAACCGCGCTGGGTATTTTTATCTGTTCACGGTCCCGAAGTTCTCGCTGTTGTTAAGAAAGCTGACGAAGATTTCAAAGCCGAACAAGATCAGCTCAGGGATGCAAAAAAAGAAAATGCTAAGCGATTGAAAGTCGAACAGCAAGAACGCGAAAAACTCGAGAAATCGCAAGCACGCAAAGCCGTCGAGTCAGCTTCACAGCCCGAAGATATAATTTGGACGCAACCTCAAGTTCCCAAGTCGCAGCCATCCAACGGAGTCCTGTAAGATTCACGCTCTCAAAATTCACGCTCTCGAAAGTCACGCGCTCAAAATTTCAAATTCGTTGTTGTCGATAAACAATACTCGTACAATTGATAGACACAATATAATTTTATTCATCATCCTCAATGTGATTTACTGCTGAGTTGACGGACTCCGTGTCCGAGTCCCAAACTTCATCTCGCTCCCGGTTGTATTGCCTGTTATCCCACCACCTATCCACCACCTCCGTTGTCTGTAGACGGTCGATGCCACGTTGCACAAAATCCGGGGATTTATCTGTAGTGCTCTTGATTTTCCTCTTTGCGGTTATCCGATGCAGGTCCAACAATGAATAAATTCTCGACAGCTTCGACACATCATTCTCTTTCGCTGGCGATGTGTGACTTTTACCCCGTGCACTTGCTCCAACTTCATCTTCGATATGATCTTTCACTGCTCGGAAAGTCGGTATGGCGGGGGAAATCTTCTTAATATAATCCCAAGTGGCATACGGCCCTAAACTCGCAAATGTATACTGATCGGCCAATTGATCAATACATTTCACAAGTTCGAGAAGTGGCGCGTACCTTGATGTCCCTGACATTGTGCTCTTGCGCCATATCAACTGGGCAGAAGCCATCGCGTCGTCCAGTAGTGTTGACTAGCCAACAGTTTGATAAAACGAAAGTCCTGCCAGTGTCCGAGTCATTGATTAATTAATTTGAAGAGCACTAAAATATGTACGCACTTCACGTTCTCTGGCCACTCTCTACGCAAGGCTTGGAAAAGCTCCAATAGCTCGATTAAATACTTAGAATTTTTGCCTCCAGCAAAACGGAATATAAGGTGCGGGATATGCTGCTCCATAATGCCGACATCGCCGGTTCGGATCGCTTCAGACAAGTCGAGATATCTTAGTACGTCGCGGTTCCACATTGTAACTTGCCGATTAACTTCGTCTTGATCGCTTGGTTCGATTTTATCAAGATCAACGAGTGCTTGCGTGGATGCATGAAATCTAACGATTCGTGTTGCAATGCTCCGCAGTTCCTCAGGTGATTTCAATCGCAGGTCGCTGAGCTTTTTGACGCAACCCTCTGCCAGCCAGCAAGCTCGAAAATGTGCCTCGGCAACGTGGAACACGGCTTCTTCTAGGTGGTGATGGAACGGCCCTTTCGTTGACGTTGTGACCAAGCCTTTGCGCTGAAGGATTTCGAATGCCTGTCGTAGTCCATAACCACTCGTGGTGCCGAGGTACTGGTCATGAAACGATGTCCCGAATGTCATCATGGCATGTAGCCAACCGAACACGGGAACGACGAAGTCCAAGCGGTCGAATGAATTGAAATCTTCCGATCGATAGTTAAATAGGCCGCGCAGTCGTGACACCGTTAGCTGATCGCCAATCCATGGTATTACGCGCTCCGTTCCTGTCTTCTTCTGCTCGTCCTCAGAATATATCCCCAGCTGCTTGAACCATTCGCCCACGAGCTGAGAATTGCCTTCATAACTTGCTTCTTCAATATGGACAGTCGCCAACATGTATTGCTCCGTCTTGTGTAATTTACCGCATGGCAATTGATGGACGGGAGGGGCTGGTGCAAATACGCCGGACTTGTTACCAATGTATGTTGTGAATGAGAATTCCGGCGCTTCAGTCAGGATTCGAAGTACCCGGCATATGTCACGTTCACGAAATGATCTTCCTGCATTGCTGTCAGCTTCGAACAGCTCAAAGGGATTAAAAGGCTCTTTGCTACCGGCCGCTCGGCATTCACGAAGTTCTGCGATATTCAAAGCTGGAGCATCAAGTCCTTTCGCGAGAAACACCGTTGCTGCAGTGCCACTGTCGAAATGGTTCTGATTATCCAAACGCTGTTCGAACGTGCGAAATGGAATGTTTAGATTGTCGTGTGATATAAACCACGGATCAGTTTGGATGGTATTTCGAAGAGTAGCCATGGAGCTTGCTGCCAGGGTTTCCATTCCATCGTAAATCCAACGATGACTCATGGTGAGACCGAACGCGTGTAAAATGTCAAGAGATCTTGCCGATGCGCCGCATACTTTCAGATAGATCGAGAGTAGCTTTGGGATCCGACATCGATGATGGCTACGACAGAAAGATGCCATACTGATTTGTAACAACATGGCCTGCAGAATATTCTTCAGTGATCTTGAAATTTCTGGCGTAAGTAAAAGGTGCTCACGAGGTCTGGGCTTTTTGACGTATTCCGCGCATCCTGTCGCTTACAATAATTCGCCGCACGCAATAATCTCCACAGGATTGGACAACCAGTTGGCGCCTTCAAAGCAGAGATGATGTCGTCAAATTTGATATCCGTGAGCGATTCCGTAGTCAAATCGGATGGAGGTGACTTCATGAGGTGAGCGATTGCATTCATTTCGCGGTTGATTGCTTTTTCGACGCATTGTATAGCGAATTCCTCGAGTGACCGCTTCCCTCCTTTCGCTTTTTTCCCCTTCCCATGTGGTCTTGGAGGCTTGTAGCATCGCGCTAGAATCTGGGGAAGTTCGTCACTGACCATGAGTGCTGTGCGATGATAACGAATCTTGTCGCTCTGTCTGCAATTCTCGTCACCCCACAGAACAGCATCCAGGAGAATGGGGAGGTCCAGTCCATCGCGAAGCATCTGATCAAAATAGCCTTCAATTTTTAGCACCAAGGTATCGCGGTTCAGCCGTCGCTTGCGACCGCGCGTGTGTTGAAGTAGTGGGCATGCGGGATCTTCTGACTCTGCTTCGCTCTCGCAGTCGTCGTTGCCGTCGTTGTCAGAGTGGTCAGACTCGTCCGCGTTCCAGTAATCACGGTCCATGTTGATGTGCGTAGTGTATGTACAGGTAAAGCGTCGAGACAGGATTTTGAATATAGAAAAGACGTGATCGACGATGTGGCTGTGCTGACCACCCCCCGCCCTACCGAAGCGCACCAGACCTTATATGGACCTCCGTGCAGGATTCCGAAGGATCCCACGCCCGATTAGGGAAAGGTCCCATAAGGGATGGGAACGAGACTAAGAACCAACACACCATGCGACAATCCTCGGGCACCGCAATCGTCCCAATTATTCTACTTTAGAAAGCGCAGATCTTCTTCACACCAATCTATTCGGTTTAAATTCACGTTAGTCAGCAGGTCCTTGGATATAAATCTTAATCGCACCTTCTCGCCTACCGCAGAGCTCGGAACGCGCCTCAGCCTCCCCACACCGTATGTCGTGCGTGCATAACACTTTTGTTCTCGGATACCAGCCATCGTTTCTCGTCCCTACAACCCTTTCCTCGTTCTTTGACAAAACTCGTGATTTTTCCAACTCATACCGCTGGAATTGCGACACCCCTGGCTACGCTGTATCGTCCTTTTCCATTTTAGCCTCCGTCCGTCCCCTAACCTGCGACCAACCCACGAACTCTGTTATCGAAAGTCTCTGTGTGATTCGCTCGGTGTAATGTCGCCTAGGTCTGGCACTTCGCTATGTCAGAAAGCGCCGATACACCGTCTGGGCCTATCCCATTCTCGCCAATTTGACACTTCTCGTACGCAGACAATAACCGCGACAGAACGTAAATCCACCGAACGATCAGACAGTCCGTCGAACAATGCTACTACTGAATGTTTTCATACTACTCTTGGATGCAATATCTTGGGATATGACCGTGATCGTCTGCATGCGAGACACCGTTGTTTGAATATGTTTAGCGAAGGTCCGTTGACAGTTCCAGACATATTGGGATTGGTGGATTCCACCTCTTGCGAACCACGCATTTCTCATTCTCTGGTCATAGCTCCGCTCATTGGATATGGATTTATAGCCCACCATTTTTCGTCGTCGACATTTTGGATCAAGCTCAGGCGTAGGATATCTGCATGCTCCACCGAGGTCTCCGACCTGCATCGCCGATGTCCTGCGAATGAGATGCGGCCGCTTCCCCAGCCATGGCGAAGGATTGCCACGTCTGCGCCAATCTTGCAGGTGATGCTAGTGGATACTGATCCGTTCATTCGAACATCTACCTTTCATCATTTTCGCGTGAATTTCCCCCCAACATCCACTTCAATATATTACTGATTTATTTTCATCTGTATAGTGATTACCAATTGCCTCCGTGCATTTCTTGCTCTTCACGTGTATTCCCCAGCAATACCTTGGCTAAGTATGAACATTTGCAGAGTGTCTGACACGACATCACCGAGACGCGATGGTATGGGTCGAAGAACACGTGGCGCAAGACAGTCGGGACATCTCGTTGCTCTCTGCGCCAACATGTTGGGCTTGCCTGCCCGCTTCGCGTCTCTTGGTATTTGTTCAGTCGCTCGACAATTATTGGTCATCCTGAATCTCCCATTCTTGCAATGTCCTCGTTCTCGACACCGGATCAAAGCAAGTGTTCTGTGGTTTGTTTCTTCAGACCATCCTAAAGAACTTCTTCGCTGTCCATCTCCCAATCCAATCGTCGTGTCAGGAACCTATTTTCATGCGTCACTCCGTCTGCCTACTTACCATTTGTGGGTCTCTAGGACGGGATGACACTGAAATTAGATTTGAAGCAAGTGCTCACTTGCTTCCGATTCGCTCTCCGATACCTATCTACCATTGGTCTGTCATCGTTGATCAACCATTCCATCAGCTTCTCGTCGTCTCTCGTTTTCCATGCGACTGATCGAGTCCGGGTCACTGGTCCAAAAATCAGAAACTTCCGTGGAATCAAGGTCGGATGACAGCGTAGCCATCGACGTTTGGTCATGCTGGCGATCGTTGTCTGAATTTTTCAACCTTTGCTGCGGAGTTCAAGGAGTGGACTTGCCTGGGCGTTCTCGCTCGTTTTGATTGCCTTCTTGGTCCTCACTAATTCAATTTATCAGTAGCGAAGATACGAACCGAATCGCCTTTATGTATTTATTTCAGTTCGACAACTTCGTCATCCCAGTTTGCCTCTCTATGTCCCGCTTACCTCGCTTT
This sequence comes from Rickenella mellea, assembly GCA_004355085.1. Classification (NCBI taxonomy): domain Eukaryota; kingdom Fungi; phylum Basidiomycota; class Agaricomycetes; order Hymenochaetales; family Rickenellaceae; genus Rickenella; species Rickenella mellea. The sequence continues at coordinate 48,258 of ML170226.1, read as the reverse complement.
ATAAACTTAAAGTGACCATTCGTCTTTGTTCCCCACCCGTAACTTCCATGGAACGAGGGGATCAACCGCCAAAATAGCCATCGATGTTCTATACGCATGGCAATTATTGTCCCGCCCAGCAACCCCGCCTCGTTCTGCGGTAATTCAGGGTATGGGACTTACGGACCAATCTCTTTCTTACATTCCGTATTCCTCCAAGCCCTTTCTTGCCACTCAATTCCTGGGTTTAAAACACCCAAAACCATTGTTGATTAGGTCACCAGCGACCGCCATACCAAGGGTACTGCAAGGATCTTGTAACTGTGTCGCGTTCTGCTAAAAGCGATTCTCCTATGAGATATAGTGTTCTCGGACTGTGGCTGGTATCCTTCTCGAGCATCATGTTATTGATGTTTTCCCGTTGCTGCTGGTGAGCTCATTATCGTCGCGTCGTTTGATCTTATCGTCTTATCCATTGATCGGCGGTGTGAAGCTAAGCGTGTCCAGCTTCGACAGTGCCTCAATTGCATTTTTTTTTCAACCTTCTAGTGAGTCTGCTATTATACGCTCAACGCACGTTACCGCTGATACATTTTTCGTTATTGGTCCGAGCCAAGGTTGCCCTCGTCCTGATTTTTTGGCTTCTATCTGCGGTACTGAAGTATGACCCGCTGTCTGGCGAATACTTTCACGTTAACGATCCAGAGCATCACCCGACCCGTGCATTAACCCACCATAATCTAAGAGTAGAGAACCTACGGAAAACCCACGGAAGACGTGCATCAAGCATCTCCGGCCTACTTCAAGTTCGAGTCGGCGATATAACGATGTACGTCAAAGCATCCGCGGTAGTCCACGGTCTGATCTCTGTCCTATACACCCTAATTAAATCTGCGCAGATCGTTTCCCCTCCAGTCAGCGGGCTTCTTCGGTTCCAGTTCCACGGTCGGCTGCTTTCTTAGTTGATATCGGTACGCCTCCTAACGAATTGTCATAAATAACCTCGTTGACCAAATCTCCTCTCCATTCCAAGCTATCAGTCCCTTCATTCTTCAGTGGTCGCTGCGAGGAAGCGATAGCCAGACACTATACCATACGCTGGGGACACACTGTTCAGTCGACTCATGCGGTCATCGACGCCATCACTGTGGCGATCGACACTTAGTGATGTCTAGGTGGGAATAGGTGGCATTCACGTATGCGAATTGACTCGCCGGCCTCTCTCTTCTTCTCGTCCTTTGTCTCTGCATCCAATTGATCCCCCGCTTCAATTGGGGTCTGGTGAGTATGGCATTCTCAATAACTCCATTAAATTGACTAAAACACACCATGGCAGATTCAACATCGTTGCATGCCTCGCTTCCGGTCCAATTTACCTGGCGCGACGATCTAGTAGCAGTCCTGGAACAGTTGGACAACTCTCCTGATCCCACACCCGCCATGAAGGTTAACACTGGCCCATGTACTTCGTGCAAACTTACGTACCGATTTCCTTGCAATTTGACCATGGCTTAATCACGGTCTCGGGTCAATGATCTAGTGGAAGGGTCCACCGAAATTCCACGGCTCTGATGGTTGAGGTGCGTCTACTTTTGCTTTCCGATTCCAGAGTCTCCGATCGCTGGTCTTCTCCCCTGCCTTTCCTATTTCACCACCATTATGGGTTCTCCGAATCCTTCAGACTAATGTCCGGCACGGATACCCTGATCATATTCCTCTTTCCCGGCCTCGCGACTTTCATGGCCATCCAAAATACCAACCATCTCCACCTTCTTTTGACATCCGTGTCTTCCAACGCAGATATCGAGCCCGGTTTGAAGGGGTTGACTCACGAAATGTCGCACCGCCGACTTTTAGAAGGCATGTTCAGTAGTAATCCTTCTCATGATGCGACCTAACGCAGTTATTCACCGTTACGCATCTTGATCTCGTCGCCAACAAAGCCCATTTTCTGGGTTATCCTATCTATCACCTTCTACTGACACAATTCCACTGTTTCGGCGGTCTGCGTTTTCGAGGACCCATAGATTCGAATGCTTCGCGACGTTACTCACTGGTTCTCGACGTCGTTATGAGGCATTCATCACTGATTCCTACCATCCACGTGAAACCCTGGATTTCCAGTTGCGTGTTCACGTTTTTGGCAGCAAAAGGAGTCGTCCGTCGCTTCGTCGAAAACCCGTGGGGTGTTGCTCTCGATATCCTCCACGAGTATCAGACGGATTTCTATCTCTCTGAACCACCGTCTCGCATGACCGATTGATTATCACCGCCTCTTGGCCACAAAATCCTCCCCGTGATCCAACCTGGAGAACCCAAATTCATTTGGAGTGCTGGTATTCAACAGTTCTGGTCACGCGTGGACGGATGGGTGTAAGATGAAGATATTGGTGAGTATGTGCGAAACGGGGTCATGCTCATAAAGAACTTGTGCCCCGAGCCTCTGGTTATGATAATACTTCCAACCTTCGTTTGAGGTCACCTGGTCCTTTTTCTCTCGCACTGACCTCGTCAGTCTTTTTTCCACTCGAATGGACCATGTATTGACATTCACATAGTTTCGATGTGTCGTGAAATTGTATCAAAGCAATCGCTTCGTCTTTCCTTCTTACTCCCTCGACGAGATCGCCAGCAATCTGCAACTTACGGAACCCCTCGGAAACCGGTTCATACCAGTTCCAAGTGCGAATGCGGCAGCATTCGACATTGGTTGGTTTCTCGAGGTTGTTCCGGAGCGTTCCGTTCGTGTTTGCATTGCAACGATGGACATGAAATCACGCGTACGGAGGTTGTCCTATCGAAGCTTCCCTCCAGGTCTCACTCAATCTCGCATACAAATATATCCTGAGGTGAAGGGAGTTGGTAAATATGTTCTTCGTTTGCGAACTTCCGTTCTGCTGGTTTTACTTGTCCTTCGTTTCTTGATTGGAACGACGCCATATTTCTATATTCCTCGTCAATCGGAATAATTTCTTCTGTTCCAATTCCCCTTTCTCCTGCCCGCTTATATGGCATCATTCCAACGACTAGATTCCTTCTCCCACCTGAAAGCAGCAATACTCATGCGACGCGCATCGAACCATCTACCCAAATACACACGGAACGTTCAGGAGATTTTCCACTTAAATTTGAACAATGCATGACCGTGTCTCTCGGGATTTGGATGGGTCTCAGTGCGTCGCCTGTTCTACTGCAGTGACGTATGCTCTCCTGCCGTTGAATATTTCCCGGCTCTCTTAATTTCTCCCGCTGCCGTCACGTCAGTTCGAAGGTGTTGATTTATTGTAATTCTCTTTACGACGATAATATACTTTCCCGTAATTACGGGACATTGCTGTCTGTTTATAATAATAAAAATCGTCAATAGCCAAGTATACAGGTGGCAATATCGGTATGAAACGACGGATGGTGTGGGATGACATGCATGAAAATAGTATCTTACATCAATTACGGACGTGTTTATTTGGCTCCCATCAAGGAATGCCACGTGGTCCATAAGCGAGATGTACCCATCAACTGTACACTCCGAGACATGCGACTACCTTTTTTTATGCAAAGCACTGTACGTTGCTGGACGAGAAGGAAGATGGTGCGGCGGTGAGTGCGTCTGGAGAGAACAAGCCGAGTTATTGGGTTAGTCAACATGTCGTTGATCTGGCCGGGCCACAAAACAGCGATGCTTACGATTTTGCTCTTGCGGTATAGTGGGATATCACCGACTTGAAAGATGGGACGTATTCCACCATGAGCAAGGTAAACATGGGCCACGACTCGGACAAGAGCAGTACTGTCGTCGTTCGATCCGGGGAAATACAGCCATTTTATATCACGGAGTTAACGTTCGGGCATTATACGTGAATTTGAAAGACAAGGGGTGCGCCACTTAAAATCTGACCATATTCGGCAGGATCGAGCCAGCGTTCGAAGATGTTCAACTCCCAGTCTGCTGGAGTCCTCCGAGTTTAAAATTGGGGCATCGGTAAGCCGTCCGCGATGGTTCACTGTAAAAAAAAAAATTATGGCATGCATCACAAGGTTACAATTGATTCTCCAGACATGAAAACAGTGGGCGTTCATACCAGTGACCGTTAACGATATACAAAAGGCCGCGAGAGGAGGACTGGAGAAGGATCCAACAAAGGACACCATTTTTGAATGCTGGAAACACGTATAAAAGCAAATGTAGGAGATATCTTATAAAAAATCGAGAACAATGAGGGAAACGGGCAGTCATGTCTCCACAACGTCACCCTGCCACCTATTTCTCTGATGAAAGCACCGTTCGGCACATTCCGGCAATTCCCGAAATACAGGCTCCGACACAACTGCCGTGATGTCAGTCATCACATTTGAACTTTGAACTGTCGAACACTTTCGCTTCAAGGAATTGCGTTGATAGGGTCGTCTCCAATTCGAGGAATCAGCTTACTTCTTGCTCTGTGTATGTGGTCAATCTCGTGATTCATCGCAAAGCCTTCCTCCCAATGAGTGTCTTATCCGAGCCGGAACGCTCTTTCGCATCTATCATGAATTGTGATAACGTCATTCCAGACTGTTGCTCGGGACAAAAAGCTCCTACCAACCCCAACGATGGACCTCAGGCATGAGGGCTTATCAGCTTCTGCTCTGCGATTTGTTTTCCCGTCACCTAGCTTGAAGCCCTTTTACGATCTCGGGCGATTCAGCTTCACGCTTCAAGGGCAGGTTGCAGTATTTTCCTTTCCTTTCCCATTTCCCAGCATCTGTTACGCGGTACGGCTGGATACAGGTCATACTGTCTCAAAAAGCGAGGTGAGCACACCGTAACTATCATCGCTGGATGTCCGAATAAGTTACCTCGTTGTCTGCTATCCGTTCTCTGGTCATTCTCTTCTCTGGTGATTACGTCCAAATATTTCTTTTCGACATCTCTTTGGTTCGTCGAGTCAAAAATTGATTCTGGCACCGATTCTCTGACGTTGCGACCTCTGCGCCACATGTACAATCGACGCCTGCGTCACCACAAAATTGTTGAAGAGATTCACTCTCCGTGCTTGTAAAATTGCGTATTTCCAACTTAGAAGTCACTAAACCCCAAACTTCTGTTCGGCCGCGATGTGAGAAGCATCACTGAGGATGGTCTTAAGATTTCTGGACTCGGGCTAACCGGCGATCGGGATTCACTGTAGAGTTCCGCGGTGGTCCTCAGTGTGCCATGCATTCTGGCGTGCGCAAGCCCGCAGCTCGGTTCATTCCGGTCAAACCTGCCGTTTCTCCTTATTACTCCATCGATTTGTTGCCAAACCCACCTCGCTCTCGATGCCTCCAACTCTTCCCAGCCCGAAAGTTCCGTTAAACCCATCCCGATACTGTCTCCCCTGCCTCAGCTGTGTCCCCCGTCACTAGTCCAGTAATGACACCACCGTCAAATTTGTTTCAAGTCTTGACCTTTTTTGCGTTCAGAGCACGACGTCCAGCTGAAACTAGTTCAGGAGGAGATCGATAATCAAACCGTCACTATGCAGAGATACGCTTCCATCCTTTTATGTGACATGCTCGAATTCGTCCTGCTCATGCGACTGACTCGGCGACATCGATGATCTCTGGTTCAGTCGCTAGCGAAGGAATATAAAGTCCGGGATGTCTTCATGGATTCTGAGCGACAGCGTTTCTCTCTTCTCAACCTAGACTCAAAACCCTTCATCAAGTTGTTCCCCTTTTCATGGATATTCCCGCTGAAAACTCCTCTGCGTCTTTGGCGTTCCCAGAGACACTACACTACCCGGAAGTCGACCACATTACTTCATTTCCATGGTATTCACCACATAATGATGATATTACTTGTCTATGGTTACGGTTCTGGACTGACTCGGCGACAGTTTCGTCTTGAGCAAGCAAAATTTCGCGATTTCGTCACTCATGGTACACCGATGACCTAGCCCACGAGCTCGTCCCCGCCTTGTCATTTACGCCTTTGCTTCACCCACCCCCAAACCGCTTGTGATGTTTGGAAAACGCGAACTCTTCGTCAATATCTAGCATCCTTGGTGGCTCTTCAAGGAATGCCTTTCTCGCGGGGATATTGGTTGGAAGTGGCGTCAGTGGCGTTTTCAACATTCACTACGAGTAATCTCCCTCTTCTGACCCGCTGTTGACTCTCTCAGTGTGCTGCCGACAATCGCTCTCATCACCGTGGCACCAATCTCTAAAGTCCTGATTGCAATAGTCCATTTCGTCGCATCGGTTATTTCTGGACCACTCAGCTCGCGGAACAACATCTTATATTCAGTCTTCTGAAACTAATGCCTGTACCCCGCTGTTTTTGGGGATCCCTAGGCGATGCAACGCGTATGCCATCGCGCCAACACAATTGCTTCCCTTTTATTACGTCCATCACTTTCTTGAACCACCGCTGAAAATCCCTGCTCTCGGCTGCACTGCTGACCATTGCTCACCTCCTCAAATATGATCTGACTCCGGCCCTCATCGCTGTGGAAAATCAAACCCATAGGCAAGATCAGAGCCACTTATGTTGATGTAGGCCGCTTCCGACCAGTTTGAGGACGTAATTGATTCCAAGACCTCGTTGCGCTCCGAGATGTGACATAAAGTGTTTACGGTCCTTTCCGCGCTTTCCAATTTATGGTAATAACCATCATACTCTCTTTTCTCCATCGTACCAAGTTCCAAAGCAACAATGCGCTCCACGTGCCTTAAGTTTCATTTCACATCTCAGAATCCTTCGTACTGATATTATCCCTTCCAGTACGTGTATTCGGCATTTACAAACAACTTAGCCCCCAATTTTCTCGACAGAATGCCATTCTCTCTGACGGTTCACTCAGCATCTCACACATACTGGAACAGATCCGACTCGCGCTTTCAAGTTTGAACAGGGAATCACCTGAAGCTTGAGAGTATGCGACGAATCGTCAATCATTTCGCGCTCATGTGTTTCCTATTCGCGGTTGACTGCGCGTTTGCGTATGCTGCTTCACATGGTGGTGTGCTTTTCTGCCAAGCGGTGAATGCATCATTTCTTCTTTCTTTACTTTAATGCGATGTATTTGATCCCACCCAAGGACAGGACAGATACTCGGACGCATGGGCTGATCGCGTTGCCAACTGTTGGCTGGAAACCACCTGGAGCTTGAGAGATGACGATTCGTCTATCATTTTAGGGTCCAAGTGTTCCAGTTTCCCCCTTTGTTGGAGCGCGTTTAAATATGTTGCTTCACGCGTAGTGTGTTCCTGAGCGTTAGGTGTTCTCTGCTTTGCACTTCACCATTATATTTCCTTCCGACATAAGTGGGTACCATCTCTCGCCGCTCCTCCGCATCACGCTCATCGTAATCCCGCATCCTCGTCTAAATCGCGCGACCAGTCTTTCTGTGTAACTAATCGAATTTGGTCTGCTATTATGGTACAGTACATGCAATGGTGAATCACAGTGTAGGAGTGGATACGGAAACGGCATCATTGTCCTACGCTCCTCAGTCAAGTCATTGCGAGTACTGTGTAGTTTTTCGAACCCGAACTCAGTGTCTCTTTCGAGGCTAACGTAAACACAGATCCATTTTTGAACTTGACCACAACATGGAACCCATTCGGCAAGCTTCGGCAAAGTAATTAAGGCTCTGACACAGCCATGTCATGGCGAACCTTATCGTGGACCACGAAGATCCTACAAGTATTATTGGACGAACACAACAGCACTTCAAAGTTCTCGTACTTCTGGCTCTTCGTATGTGGTCAAACTCATAATACATCGCAAGCTCCCTCATTTTCTGCACCTGGACAATCTCGAGCGATCCAGTCGTCGCGCTAGGAACTCTTCGGCGTATCGCATTTGTTCTCGTTCCCATACGTCAATATAGGGTGAGATTGACTACAGCACTCATCATCTCAGAGCACGAACTGGTGGAAGCGGATTGGGGCATCTATCGGTACTGGAGTCAAAATTTGAGGAGATCTCGCTGACTACAGTGACTCATGTTCGCTGAAATTCGAATGCTTTCGCTTCGAGGGGCCGTATCCTTAGGCACATCGTATTTGGCCCTCTTGGAGCGAGTGAGTACCTAACCTTCGGTTCTAGTACCAACTAATGTTCCAAAGCGACCTCTGCACTACCTACGGAATCGAAGCGTGTGTCCATGTCACACTGGTGTGGAGATTTATTCAACGTGCTCGACCTCAAGCTCCTGCTCGGCTATGGACCGATCCTGAAAATTTTCTGGACTTCCGTTTCCCAGACATCGGTGTTCATTTTAAGGTTCCGCGGTCGCCCTCGGTCAGTACCTTGCCCATTCGATGTTGCGCGGATCCATAACTCCGTTTCTTCGGATCCAATCGATATCAAGTTGACGACGTCTCTTAATTACGTTCTTCCTCTCCTGACTTCTCGTCACCATCTGCTCTGTCCGAGTTCCCTCATCCTGAAAGTCTACTTAAACGGTCCTCGACATCTCTAGCCGTTCCTGAGTCTCAATTCTCGCACGAACGAGTCTCTTCAACACACCACTGTTCACGCCGTTCTTTTACTGTCGCAGTTTGATGTACAGCTGCAGCATCGTTTATTTCTGCCGTTCATCCGGAACAACGCAGAGATACCTCTCCTTCCTTTAGGCGACATGCAGTAATTCGCCTTGGTAAGCGACTGCCTTGTGAATATCGAAGGATCTCGCCCTCACGATGCGCGTCGAGTCATGCAGTGTGCTGGTGTGCATTCATAGGAATTATAGGCGCATAAAGTTCCTGTGCTGATCACTAGACCCATCACCGCTCGGATTCTGTTCGAAATTCTGCTCACCATTTCTGCGCTTAATCTTCCCAAGCACTCCTGAGGTTTCTTCAGCATCATCCTCAAACTTCGCATTAGCCTAGCAACCAAGAATCCGTCAACGATTTCATCCCCGCCTTGTCATTTCCACCATCGACCTGTGGGCATTCCTCGGGAACGAGAAAATGTTGTCACCTGGCGGCCTTGGTGGTTTTTTCTTTTGGATGCGTGGCGGGGATGTTTGTTGCCCATTACTGCATCCTCTAGGTGTCTGATAATAGAAAGACCCCGATTTATTTTCACTTCAAATCTTCAAGTCCAGTTTTACGGCTTGCATGTAAAAGAACTCGCGTTTGAGATGGATGATTCAAGCGCCGACAAAGAGCCACGTGTCCTAACGCTGTGCAGAACTAATAATAGCCCTTTTGAATTGTATGTTCCTGGCCTCGCACGACGTCAGACAACAATATCGACATTCAGATTTGTTGGCCGATGTCATGTATCCGGCTGTGCATCAGAACCTGTCCATTCTGTGCTGTGAGCCCACGACCCATGGTCACTGGCTTCAGTGCATTCTCCGAACGACATTATCCTTCCCTCTTTCCACGACGACTCGGCGCACCACAGCACTGGCTCTAGCAGACTTTCGGTCCCCTGTTCAATCGTGAAGCTCAATCGGTGCGACGAACTACTCTTGAGGCAATTCTATTCAAATGTTCGTTTGTTTCCCGAAATCGTGCATGACATTGAAGCTAAATGATTTTTACCTTCGTAAATAGAGTTGTGGGGCATCCCATTTCGAATTCTCGTGCCACTGCGGCAAGATGGACAATGAGCTAACTTTGCGCATAGGAAGGCGAGTGAATTGTCTACAGATGTAAATGAAACAAGCTTACAGTAATAAACCGAAACCGGATGCCATTGTACAGTGACGACGCAGGCAATCTGATTGTCGAGAACATTGAAGAATACCGGGCATTTGTGTCGCGCGCGGAAAAGGAGGAACGAGAAGCCGATGAATATTCAATCGCCCACTTGCCGAAAGAAGATAGACCGATTGCCAAACTTCAGGCGCAGGCTCGAAATTTGCAAGACGGAGATGATGAAAAGCCTGAAGTGTTGATTTCCTTGGGGACGGAGTGCTGGAAACGGTTTATGCGCCTCGGTGACGTGTCCGATATCGAAATGGCGATCGTAAACGAGGAACACGCTATTCAACTCACACCTGATGGTCACCCAGATATGCCTCGTTACTTGAACGACCTTGGAGTGTCGCTCCAGTCGCGTTTCAATCATCTCGGAGACTTAGGAGATATCGAGAAGGCGATATCGTACAAGGAGCGAGCGTTAGCACTCACACCGAATGGACACCGGGATCATGCAATCAATTTGAACAACGTCGGGAACGCGTACATGAGACGATTTACACGTCTCGGAGAAATAGAGGATCTTTCGAAGGCTATAACGCATCAGGAACGAGCAGTATTACTTGCGTCAGATGGAGACCCATGCATACCACCATTTTCGATGAACCTTGGTAACTCGCTTTGCTTGCGCTTCGAACGTCTCGGAGATATAGGAGATCTCGAGAAAGCGATATTATATATGGAACGGGCAGTACAACTCATGCAAGATCAACAATCCGACGAACCAATTCGCTTGTACAACCTCGAGAACCCCCTCGCAAGGCGTCGTTTGGGTCTTGGAGACATAGGAGATCTTGAGAAAGCAATTATAGCTCGGCGCTCCGGGAATGCAGTGGTGCTACACCCAAACACGCCTCCGGGATGCTTAAACAACCTCGCTTTAACGCTAATGAAACGCTTTAATCGTCTTGGGAAAATAGCTGATTTGGAGAGGGTAGTCATGATCTGGGAACATGTCGTACTACTCACACCCGAGAATCACCGCGAGAAGCCGTTATACTGGTACAGCCTCGGGGACGCGCTTGTGTCTCGTTTTGAACGCCTTGGTGAGATTTCAGATATAGAAAACGCTATTAAATGCATAGAGCATGCATTACAGTTCACATCGGAAGGACACCCGCACAAACCAGGCTATTTGAAATCCCTCGGATCGGCGCACAATTCACGCTTCAAACGTTTGGGAGAATTAGGAGACATCGACAAGGCTGTCAGATATAAAGAGCATGCAATATTTTGGACGCCAGGTGGCCACCCAAGTATTCCACATTACTTGAGCGACCTTGGGGACACCCTCATCTTACGCTTTGAACGTCTGGGAGAAATTGAAGATATCGAGAAAGCCGTCAGAATGCATGAGTTGGCGTTACAACTCACACCGGACGGACATCCTGACAAGGCGGCCCAATTTCATAACCTCGGGAACTCGCGTGAAACACGGTTTGAACGGTTTGGGGAGATCGGGGATATTGAGAAGGCAATCACAAACAGAGAGCATGCATTACGACTCATCCCAAATGACCACCCCAACAAGCCGACTGTATTGAGTACTCTTGGGTGCTCGCTCCAGAGGCGATTTATTCATCTTCGACAAGTCGAAGATATAGGCGAAGCAATTTTAAATCAAGAGAAGGCGGTACAGCTCACTCCAGAAGGACACCCAGATCGGCCGGCATGGATGAGCAACCTTGGAAATTCACTCCAAATGCGTTTTGACTATCTAAGAGAAACAGGGGATCTTGATAATGCGATATCAAATCATAGGAGAGCGGTGGTACTTACGTCAGATGATCACCCGGTCAAGTCAAGATATTTGAACAACCTTGGGTTGTCACTCATTCGTCGCTTTGAGAATTCGGATGATAGAGATACCCTCGCAGATGCCATCCTTACTTATTCTCGGTCCTCAAATGCCATTGGACCACCATCTCGGCAATTCAGGGCAGCTATAACTTGGGCCACATTAGCACACAGGTTTCATGACATCGAAACATTAATGGAAGCATACACGACCGCGTTCTCACTTCTTCCGCGTTTAAGTTGGTTAGGCCGTAGCATTGCGTCGCGCCACCACGAACTCCTCACTGCAAGCTCTTTAGCGTGCGATGGCGCCGCCGCTGCAATCTCAGTAGGTGACTTGGAACGGGCGGTTGAATGGCTCGAGGAAGGCAGATCGGTGGTATGGGGACAAATATTGCGGCTTCGAACTCCCATTGAAGAGCTTTCTGGGGTTAATGCCGAATTTGCCTTGAGACTCTCTCAAGTCGCCCAGGGATTGGAACAAGGTAGTGACGAAGAAAAAGTCCCATTGAATGACACAAAATCTATACCCGAACAAATGATGGAGAAGTATCATAGACTGGCTGAAGAGTGGGAGAGTCTCGTCAAAGAATTACAGCGAATGAAAGGTTTTGAGCGTTTTCTCCACCCCAAGCGATTCTCCGAACTTCGAAAAGCGGCTAATCAAGCCCCTGTGGTATTGCTGAATGTAAGCGAGTACGGCTGTGATGCCCTCATCCTCGAAACCCCGTCGATACCTCCTCACCATGTTCACCTCGGTGATCTCACCTATGAAAAGGCAAAAAACCTGCGGATGGAACTCCAGCATATTTTATCTCAGCAAGGTGTTCGAAACCGTCATGATGACAGACACGGGGAGCTCGTAATTCAGGAAAATTCCAATGCGAATGATGCATTCAGACAGCTGCTTGGAGAACTTTGGAAATCAGTTGTTGAACCTGTCATGGCTTTTCTTCCGTGCAGCCAGGTAATTATTGTCCCATTTCATTAGACTGAAGAAGATTTCTGATCAATTTATTCACGCAGTCGTCCAACGACAAAGAATTGCTCCACGTTCGTTGGTGCCCAACAGGTCCCCTTGCTTTCCTCCCCATTCATGCAGCTGGAATCTATAATTCAGACGGATCATCTCCGATATCGTTAACGGATATCGCAGTGTCGTCGTATACGCCTACTCTAAACCAGCTCCTCACTACCGCCAATTCCAATCGAGAATTCCAATCTGATTTCAAGCTTTTGGTCGTTGCCCAACCCAACGCTCCTGGTGCCAACCCACTTCCTGGGACTATTGCGGAACTAGCGTGCATTGAAAGACATGCATCAGAAACTTCGTTTCGTAATCTAAATGGGTTGGACGCCACGACCGCCGAAGTGCTGTCAGGAATGGAGCAATGCTCTTGGGTGCATCTTGCTTGCCACGGTATTCAGGACGAATTAGATCCGATGGCAAGCGGCCTTCTCTTACAAGATGGCCGACTACATCTTTCCAAAATAATCCAGAAACGTCTTCCGCACGCTGAATTCGCGTTCTTATCCGCCTGCCAGACAGCGACCGGGGATGGCAAACGCCCCGAGGAGGCAATTCACCTCGCAGCCGGAATGCTTTTGGCTGGCTACAAAGGGGTTATCGCTACTATGTGGTCAATTCGGGATGATGATGGACCATTCATAGCCGATAAAGTCTATGCTCAGCTTATGAAGGACGGTCAACCGAGCGGTGTTCATCCTGCGGTGGCGTTGCACAAGGCTGTGCAAGAACTCAGGAAACGAAGTGGATCGACTTTTTCGTCGTGGGTTCCGTTCATCCATATGGGAGCGTGATAGACGAAGCAATTCGGAGACGGGTCGCAGATCAGAGTTTCCTTGCGATTAGAGTCCTGAACACGCGTTGTGGGAAGATAACAGTATCACATTAAACGGAAAGAAAATAGATTTCGACTTGAAACAGTGCGGGATTACTCTAAAGTAACGTAGATATCGACTGCATGTCATCTAGTACATTGAGCGTTCGACAATCTGCTGTTAATGCGAACGATTGATAGGTTGACCGAAGCCGAGGGCTGGGTCCTCTTAGAGATCGAATATCCACTTCGGAGACATCCGGCATTGTGACTTCCTCAATAGGCTATGATGTACGCTGGCATTGGAATAAATTGTGGTTACGCGGAATAGAAGGATTCTGACCTAAGACATACTGTAGTTTTTCGACCGGATGTTCGTCACGCGTCCTCCAGGTCAGTGAACTGAACCTATTTTATCGTGACTGTCACGCAAAATTTTCCTCAATGAACCTAAATTTTTAAGAATGGTAAATTCGCAAAATAAATAGCTCTAAAATTGAAAAAAAATCTCCCTTTATGTAGTCTTGATTAGTGAAGAGATAGGCAGTTTGGGGTTGGGAATTGCAGCATGGAATGGAGGGGATACCATTAACAATCGATTCCATTCAGTTTCGACGAGAGGAGAGACGCGGAGCATCAAAGAACAACTGGCCACCGTGAACCTAAAATATGTTCGTCACGCGTGTCCCGGCGTCCTGAACCTACGAACCTAACCTTCATTTTGTCACGCTGTCCAAGCGCTGAACATCCGGTCGAAAAACTACAGTATATCTATTCGCTGCCGTGGCCAAATTCGATGGGAAAACTGATCTGGATTATAACCGTTGAGGAGGTTGATACTGAGATGCGAGCACTGAGGTTGCGTAAAGGACGTTTGCGTTTGGTAGACATTACGCTGCGTTTCCGAGTAAGAGAGTGACCGAGATGGAAAGGACGAAAACGTACCAAGATGGTTAATGGAAAGTCAGGATCGGCCACGGGTCCTACAAACCGCTCGTAAAACCAACCACACCACCTCCTGTGCGCATTTTCACTCCGTGCCTTAACCTCAACCTTGTGCTCAACAGTCCAGTCAATCGTCTCTCCTTCAGCCTCGTGTCACGTGACCACCGGTGATCAAGGTTCCTCTCTTGCTTTTCGTCCCCGCCGAGCATCAGCACTACAGTGGTTCGTCCTTCCCGTGCCCAAATCGATAGACAGGTGCTGAAGTCCGCGCCCCGCACTCCATAATGACGAAGGAATCGAATCTGCGATCTGAATGAAAGTAGTTCCATAGAGATCACCGGCGGCCAACTTCTTCATCTGAAGTGGGCATCCTGATCTTTGGACATTGGCGAGGTGGAGCCTTTGTCTCTTGAGCTGGAGAATGCATAAAAGCGATCCGAGGATAGAGACGGGTCCGATAAGGATGAGGACGGCGACCTTTGGGGGATATGATACAGACATGCTCCTGCGATCGAGAACATTGCAGATTGTGACAGGGTTGGAGAAACGGTAGGCAGAAGAAGACGGATGGGAAGGAGGCGGAAGAGGTAAAGTTGGTGCGGACGATGAACTTGATCCCGAACGAGTCCGAGTGGTAACAGCTGCTACATGAGAGCTTGCGAAGAATTGGGTGATCCGATGGAGTTATAAGAAGAATCGGCTGAAGTTCCGTGCGTAAATCGTGAGCTGTGGGAGGGAATGGTCCCGGAGATGATGGCGCTACCGATTGATGTCGAATGGGCGCGATGTGGTAGCGATTCAGTGGAGGTCCGAGGGACGGGTGATGGCCGCCAAGAGGAGGGGAAGGTGAATAGAAAGCATGAAGGAGGAGCACGAGAATATGAGGTTCCGGTTCCAGAACGCTAGTCTCGTGATATGGGCAATCCGTGGTTCATCAACGCTCTGTGCACATCACTTTCGCATCTCAGCACCACCGCCTGACAGAATGACTCGAACATCCCTCTCATCGTCCACCCATGGGTGATCAACTCATCCCCACATGCTGTGATTCGAATCGGCCTTCTTTCCGTGAATAGCGGTAGCAGGCACGCGTGGACCAATTGGGTGGTGCGGGAGATGGTTGAACTAGATGGAGGCTGCTGGCCGGGATGTGGTAGATGTAGTGGAGGAAGGAGGGACGTGTGGTAGCCGCTCAGATGAGACCGTGATGAAAGAATGGTGTGAGCAAGAATAACCAACAAACGGGACTCCAGCTCCGGGAGCTGGGTTATGAGACAGGCAGCATCCGTGGTTCGTCGACAATCCTGTGGACATCGACTTCGCATCTCAGAACCATCGCCTTCCCAAAACGCCCCACGTATCCCACCCATCGTCCGTCCAAGGTAACCAGCTCATCCGCGAAGGCTGGGATTCAAATCAGCCCCCAGTGACGAGCGGCAGCAAGAACGCGTGAGCCAACGATTCCATGCCGGTGAACCATCGTCATCTCCACTCCGCCGACCACAAACTCGCCACCAGGAACATTGCATAACCGGAGAAGATCGGTGGTACCGTGAAGTGAGATTGGAGATGTGGATGGTTTCTCTACACCTCGTTGAGGACTCGTCGATCGAGGACGATCGGTAGCCCATACGATCATCGAATGTTGACCTTTCGAGTGGTGATGGCGGGACCGAGAAGACTGAAGGAAGGATCAGCGATAATGGATCAGCCGAGGTGGAAGATATCTGAAAACAATACTGCTCACATCCACGACATTAGAAAGTTGGGCACCTCCCTCAAGTGACCTCGCCGGGTCTTGTGCTTGCTTGAAACGAAACTATGGTCAGCGCTCAAAGAACGCTTGAAACGGGTATTGCGAACGTACAGTAAATAATGATCTGTGGCATCGGCGCACTTCTCATCTCCGTTACATCGAAGGCGGCTTCCTCTGCGCAACAGCGTTGCTGGTCAAACATGCCAAGTATTTCTTGAACACATCATCATACAGTGATGTACCACCCTCCACCCTGCTATTGTATCTTGTGCTGCCAGCGTTGACGGGTTTGGATTGGACGAATGGAAGAGACACGGAGATTTAAAAGATGTTGCTTGGGGACATGCGAGGTGGTGCACAGGCGTGCTCGTCCCAGATTGTCGGCCATACAGCCACCCAGGAGCAGCCCCTGACTTCGAATTCAGTTTCTTGCTCTAAATTCCAACGCTGAGCCTCATAAAAGTGATGTTGAGAAGAAAGAAACGAGGAATTCTATCTAGAGAAAAAGAGCCGTCATGGAGATCGCATAGACGTCGTTTGTCATACCTCTTGTGCAAAAACTGCTTGATGGTGTTGAGGATGTCGATTAGAGTAGCAGCGAGAATGAAAATCGAAAGCGCTACAGTAAACAGTCCACGGCTTCATGGATTTTGAGTGGTTCGACGAAAGAAAACCTGAAGCGACGTGTGACTGTCACGAATAACGCAGTTTGACGTAAGGCCAATTCCGTGGCTTAAATGATCTCTGCCAGCATGACGGAAACTGGTGCCATTTAGTACTTCACCATGCTATGTCTACGGGCTCTCTGAGGATTCAGCGTGATGTCCCTGCCTAGCATATATCAATGGCGGTGGAAAATACCATGGTGAGCTCCAGTTATTGCGAAATCATGACCATGCACCTTACGTTATCGCGGATGGTGTTGAAGGACGCTTCCAACTCACAACATTAAATCGATTTCTGGAACATGAGTGCCCTCAATCGGGTCCAAATACACACAAAGACCTCATCAAGCCGTACGTTTCTTCCCCGCTGACTCACTTACGGGTAGATGACAAAATCCCTTGAAAAGAGCAGTGGGGTCATCCATGCCCATCTGGCGAGATGGCACTGATTGACTTAGCTAAGTCCTTGTTCCAATGCTCAACACTCACGATCTACAATGCGATCGTTGTTAATCTCGTCACTGCTCGGTGAGTGTGCGTATGACCATCTCTACCTTATTGACTGCACAAGTCCGTTACACAGAGCCTCGTGAGTCATGGCGTGCCTCCTATCTCCTTGGATGGATGGACTCTTCCTCTCGTTCTACTGTCTAACCGGTCGCAGGAACTTCTTCTTGTTCGTCGTGGCAATCGTCCCACGTTATCCCATCGTCACCCAGTTTCGTAACGAAATGTTGTTCGGCATGTTTCAAATGCCTCATGATCTCCGCAGATGTCACCCGGTCTCCGTCCTACGCAAATTCCCTCACGAGACTCCCAAAACAGATGTCACGTTTGTGTGCGTACTAGGCATAGAATCATCTGCGGAGAAAACTGGCCACGAACACGTGATGGTTTATTTCACGTTGCTCGCCTTCGGAATGTGCGAAAGGTGATGAGCATCGCACCTGATCAATGGTGTCTTTTCATCCCTTCGTCTGGTATTGGAAGAAGAAGGCTCTTTCCGATGGTGGACACGTCGTTATCTCTCAGTTTAGTTGTGTTCGACAACGGACTTGCCAAACGATCCGGTCTGCAGGACTTTCCTCGCTTTATAAACAGTTAAATTCAAAATTCGTTGCTATCACGAAAGATGGACAGCCTGGACTCTAAAATCGTCGTTCATACCAGCGATTAACATGGCCATGCGACGAACGCTCCTCGAAGTCATTTCCGCTGTGTTCTGTCCGAAAACACATCGTCGATGATATTGGTTCGGTACATCTGTGTTAATCGCTGGTCGCCCAAACGATGATTGAGTCACTCTACGGCTCTCAGCATCATCTACTGTTCGCCTTTACACTGCACTGCACCCGGCACTTTACGTTGAACATCTACGACTATTCTTAGGCACTGATTTTTGTTAGCAAATATTTTTACTCCTTCAGGAACAATACGATCCATGAATGGAGCATTCGGGGTGTACATGGCCGCTGATATTCTCTGGAAGGACGGATATTGCGGTGATCCTTTAATCTTGATCATTATTTCGATGGGAACGTGTATTGACGACACCTAATTCGGGTTTGTAGACCTTGGTGTTGGTATCGCTACTGCGAAGTTACGGACTCGATGAATATCGTAAGTACCTCTACTTTTGCGATTGGTCGCAGCCTCTGATTCAATCAAAAATTGCAGTCAAAGCAATCTCTTGCATTTAGCAACACCAAAGAGTCTTCTCTAGCGATGTAGGGAGGTATGTCCTCAGTAACAGCTACATTAACGCGCTCATTCGACTGACGGAACTGATGCGTCTAGCATGAACTTTTCGCCTTAGATAAACTCTGTACACCATCCCATATGGCATTCATGTGGATATTGACTCTGCACTTGAGCTCACTTGCCGTGAGCCGGAAAGTTCGAACCACCAACTGGATTCCAACTTGGCCAGAACCTTCCAACACCGAAAGTGAACCTTCGAACCCCGGCATCAATGCGTGGCTGGCCACGCGTTTCAAGTTTCAATCTTCAGGTTCGCTCAGGACTAATCTTGCAATGCGAAGTTTTTTCATTGAGGAAAGGCAATATACAAAACCTTCCTGTTGGCGTGCTCGGCGATACTGTTCGGCGCGTCCGCGGTCGTCCGCGGTCAGAGAACTTCTCCAATTTACCCCAAGTGGGACCACGCGGATCGCCTGCAATTGTATTCGATACCTCGTGCCTTTCGAAGTGTACTTGCTGCATTATATCTTTGATGGTAGACCACCAACGTTGGCCCCTCCTGGCCTCATGGGGTTTTACTCGACGCTCTTTCCCATCATCCATCATCGCTTTTGTCTATCCTGCAAGTTGACGATATCTATTCATATGATCCAAACCTACCGCTCTCTGTTACACCTCCAAATCTATAGCTTTCGTACGGTTCGCTGTGGGACGTCCGGCCAGACGTTCGTGGAATCATGAACCCTCACTGAGTACGCGTTGACGCACAACCTCACATTTGACTCTGCTCCAACTTCCTTGCTACTCGTTGAGGCATTTTCCATTCTTTCTGGCCAGACTAGGAACACACCGCAGCCTGCAGCGCGTATATCTCTCTCCTTTGACTTGGCGAAGCCGTCGTGTACAACCAGCCATCCGCGGGCGTCCTGGTTCTGTAAATTCATTCGTTATTGGTGGCCTCAGGAAAATAACTTCTTGCGTCGTAAATAGCGCCATACTTGGTTGACATCTTCCTTTGTCGCGGCCCAATTTAAATACGCTTTCTCTCCATCATAGCGCCAGCTCGGAACATCTGTTTGCATCACAATTGCGCTGGTTCTTCACAATCCCTCCATGCCCGAATCCTTCGTCTATGAATCTAGCGGCAACAACTGTTCCGTCACGTCCTCCGTCGACCTCCCATCTCGCAACTGATGCCTTCTTGAGATATTTTCCCACTGAAACTTTGCGACGAGGGTTAAGAGGCAGGTCGGGACATGGAGCTTGCTCTGAGACGACAGCGTTCTGATTCGGACTTGATGGATCTCAAATGGCGCATTTTTTCCCAATTCTGAATTCTTCCATTTATTCGTCTCGACTACGTCAGTCCAAACGTCTATGTGTCGCTTCTTCGTTTTTTCACTTATTTCATCAGGTCTTCGTCTTCCCTCAGATCAAGGCTTCTTCTCGCCGCCAAAATTCCGTATCCGCTGATTTTTGTGACTTGCCCCGTAAAATTGGAAGCTTTCTAGAAAATGTATCAGAGGATTAAATGAGATTTGCTAGTGGTGAGATATTGTCTTCGGAAAATGGGGGATACAGATTATCTAACACACTGTCCACCTTGGTTGGCTCTTGACTCCATTGATTTTTGAGTATATTGGTCCATCTCTTCATATCCATCATTCGAATCCCCGCTAAACCTGTGACGTGACCGATCTTGCGGAACGCACGTATACTACCTGTGGTTAATCAGAGTTGAAACAGGCAGCAAGATGATTTGAGAAGCATAATTCTAAGGTCGAGCGGGACATCGAATGTTGCGTATGATCGATTTGTTCCCCAGTTCAATTCCCTTTTGAATGTTCCATTGATGCACGATTATCTCTGTCCTTTGACGTTCTGATATCTTCAAGATTTTTCCATTTACATATTCCATCGTCACTTGTTCATCTATCAAGTCCTGAATACTTATCGGTGATATTCCAACCCGCCGTTCCCGACTCACTGCTGTATCTGTTTAGTCGAGCGAGTTCAATGTGCCACAAGCCGACGCATTCCCAGCCATTTAACATTCACCACACACTAATCAACGGGGACGAGCCTGTGATTTTCACGTGGTGCATGAAATGATTGGGGGTGTAACGCGTCTGCAGGTCTGGCATTGACTTTCCATGCGTCCAATTTACCACTACTCGAACTGTTAATACAGGTACCGAACTCCCCGAAGACTGCTCTTGACTTTGACCGAAACGCCGTGACGTTTCTGGTGAACAAACGCATCCAGATGTACATTCAAACGTCCATTTGGTATCGCATAACCTGATGAAGACACAATGCCGTCCGTTCTCTGGATTTTTTATCTCCCTTTACGTCCTGATTTAGGGGTTTCACTCTTATTTTGTCTTACGGTCACTATACATTAACGCGAGGTCTTTTCGAGTTTTTAATTTGATTATCCTCAGTCGGGTGCAAAAGTGTGGACCGCTCATTCGTTTTCGCGAAAGCGTAGCTTAGATGACGAGTTGAGTCAAGCTATTTTAAGAGTTGCTTACTCATGGTCATCACGTCATTGTCAAAATCTCACCAATAGGCGCTTGCAGATTCTGGGTCTTGCACTCGACTTACACATCATATTCCTCCATCATGGTTCTCAAACTCATTGGTGCTCGGATGTCCATCAACACCCGCCGTGTCGCTGTGGTGTGTAAAGAGCTGAAATTGCCCTACGAACTCGTTCCCGTGGACATGGCGAATGCTGAACACAAGAGCCCGGCGTACCTTGAGAAGCAGCCTTTCGGACAGGTACCCATCATCGTACGTTCTCCGGTTCATCAAATACTGGGTTTCTGACACATCTCGTCCAGGATGACGACGGTTTCAATTTGTTCGAGAGCCGCGCCATCTGTCGCTACCTCGTTCGCAAATATGGAAAGGGAAGCACACTGATCCCGTCCGATCTCCATAAGCAGGCACTTTTCGAGGCCGCTGCATCGGTTGAACAAAATAATTTCGAACCTTACGTGGCTGGAATTGCGGCAGAAATGATCTTCAGGCCGTAAGCGGTGTTCTTAGCTCAACGTGAATTTATCTCTTATGTCTTGCTGTTATCAGTAAGCTGGCTTACAACGCGATGAAGAGCGTGCCGCGGAATTGCAGAAAGCTTTCGCTGTTAAGTTGAAAGGCTACGAGGCTGTTTTAGGGAAGCACAAATATCTGGCTGGGGAGGTGAGTTGATTCGTTCCACGCCGTGCTTACACTCCCCATCGATAATTGTCATAAATGCAGGAGATAACGATCGCCGACCTCTTTCATCTTCCGTACGGAAATTTTATTACGGACCGCCTCCAAATCGATTCTCTTACATCCATTGAGTCTACTCCCATGGTGGCCAGGTATGTTGCGTCACTTTCATGAGGAACTCATTCGCAACTCACGCTTTTCAGATGGTGGGATGATATTACGTCCCGGCCGTCTTGGCAAGCCGTTAAGGACGGGGCGTAAGACATCATTTTCAGCAGAAATATATGTTCGGTCTACACAATGGAGTCTCTATACTTCCCCATTGTTTGGCTTTCGTTTATCCCTTTCCCATCGACATTGCTAGTCGTATGTGTCCACCTGAACTGCTTTAAGTCTGGCGCCTGGGATGCAAGCTTGATCTCTGACCAGATGGTCCAATGCTATCGAACTGGGTGAGACGAACGCTATGATCAACATTGCGAGACAATTCGGAGCTCCGTCGTCCAAGATCAAGAACGTTTCGCCATTTGTATGGTTTCCGACTGCTCATGCTCATATCCGGAATCTTAGTGCAACATCGATCGCTGTGAGTTACCCGTTCTGAATGAATTTTCTGTCTTCGTAGCTTGTGCTTTATCGTCGAACGCACTTGCTTGGGAGTTATCGTTGCTGTGGTAATGCCGTTTCGATCCATGGTCAACTGCTGCGCAGTCAATGCTTCATGGCCTGCAGCTCTTGGTGTTGTTATGGAATCGGCGCCTCCAAAGAACTTTCTGCATTCATTCCTTTAACGTACCTTTTTATTCGTGGATACTGGGCTTATCTACACACAACCCACATCCCTTGACCTTTTTCTACGCGAGAGGCCACAAATGCCTCGCCGATACCAGACCGTTTCGCTCACTCTAAATGATCGATCACATGGATATCATTCTGCAACGCGTCAACGCGTCAACATGCAAGTAACTCCGAACTATCGGACCCATATTGCAACACATGGTTTCAAGGAGGGAAACGAAGAGTCATTCGAGGCAACACTCGGGTTTCGGCGCATCTGGTGAGAGAAGTCGAAGCACCCGCGGCAGTCCTCGGTCACGTATCTTCTCAATTATTTGGCAATTTGGGAGTGCGCAGATCTCTTGGCCGCGTCCCTTAAGCCGTATGCTCGATTCTCATTACCCTGAACCTCCCAGACCTTCCTTTATATTGCACTCGAACCACTGATGCTATGTCCTCTCTTTTTCTCTCATCCCCTCTCTCTGTGGGACGCCGTACGGACGCTCAAATCCTTCCGTTGAATGCTCCTTGCAGTTTCCTGGTTTCTTGGTTTCCCGTGACGTGCCTGAGATGTCCTGGATACATAACTGATCGAGTGCTGTAGGCTCCACTGCGTTCTGGACACTCGACCACTGATCTGGAACATATAGGTGAATTGCACGTCTGAATTCCAGACAAATACATCTTTCTTATCATCTCCATCACGGCACATTTCTCATTGGATCTCTGCTGCACAAATACCATGAAACGACGCATTCTGCTTATCTCCTCCCGTCTATCAGCCGTAATCTCGTTCACCGCTGAACTCTTCTACACAGCGCGAGTCCAGAACTTTTCAGTGTATTTGGATGATATGTGGTATATTTATGTGCGGCCGCTTCTCGGCGATCACATAGTCCCAAAGGACGCTCATTTAATCGAATCTCGAGGAGTTTCGCTCCGGGGCTCGATGGCACATTCACGACGATATTTCCAATTGTCGTGCAACCATCCAGTGAACCCTGGTCAATCAAATCTGTGGTTCCGTGTTTGGTTTCCGCAGCGACATTTCGAAGCACGTCTGTTCGCTACTCAGATCCATCGAATGATCCCTGATCCACTCTTGCTATTATTCTGAACTCTCCGATTAGCCTGCCCGACCTGGACGTCCAACCCCCATCGTATCACGCACTTCCGACGATGCCTTAGGGACTCAGTCAACCTCGAGCAACCATGGGAAAAAAATTAATCCCATTTACATTCTCATTAACTGTGCATGACTGCTCGAGGAAACTGATGGAGAACTCGCCAAGGCCAATTTGAGGAGTACGCGCTTTGGGGACGAATGGGATGGCCTTCCTAGCCTCTATTCGTTGGTGAGGTGGAGCTCTGGCTTCTCATGTTCATGATCCAGCATCGTGAGTTGAGTGAGTATCTTACACTTGTCGCCGGACCAGTAACGTTCACACAATCCAAAATCCTCCTTCGTACGCACTCGCCGACATGGGCAGCGCGAGTACGCGGTTATCAAATTTGCCCAGTCATATTTATCGGGACGTCCCACCTCCATCTCACAGTCAGCCCTTATACACCTCTTGTGAAGAAAGACGCGCGATCAGCTGTTGGAACGGAAGTACATGACGCAAGGGCAGGTGAAACCATTGTGTACCTGATTCGGCGTTCATGTTTACACTCTCCCCCTCACGAGCGATCGCGCGTCTCTTATCTGCTGGCCGTGGTATGAGAGATTACTTACTACTTTGCCCATTACTTGTCTTCGTCCACTAAGCTCTGGGGCTCGAGCTGTTTTATATCTTGCGAGGAGTCCACCTTTGACGTTACCTGTGTGGTATCCTTGGTTCAGAATTCAACGGATTGTTATAATCCGGTGCCAGATTGAAGGACTTTCGAGGGAAGATTATCTGGTGCCTCCAATGCAGTTTCTCAGTCGGCACTGAAGCGAAAATTGACCGTACTTCTGTTGGAAGTGGGCAAGTCGTCACGTCGGGAGGTAGGGTGGCGTTAGTTTACATCTGTTTGTAGAGAGTTCGTTTGTCTGCAACCACGACTGTCGCGTCGTCGCGTGTGCCGCTGGAGCGGTTCTTCCTCTGCAATCCAGTGTCTATTTCCGATAACTTCTTGCTTCGTTGTTGTATGAATGTTGCACTGTAAGAATACCTGCGCACGGAGATGCGATTCATTTTCAAGCGCCGATTGAAATGTCGGCGTTGTCCGGCACGAGCCTCCATACATCGATGCATGTCGTCGAACGACCATCTACTCTCTCTCCCATGGTTCATGTCCCAAGCAAATGCCAAACGCATGGCGGATGCGTAATCTTCTGAGCATCTAACACCGCCGATCGGATATCGGATATAAACCTGACCCTGCGGACCTCGTCAAACTTTACGGCACTGATGACAGTCCACCACCTTCGTCACAAAATTTCTCTGGGAAATTTTTGTGAATCGATACATATCTAAAGCAAGGACATGATTGGACTAGGTCTTTGGTCCCAATTCCGACCGTCAAACACTTGCGATCTCTGTATGATCATTGGCGATATCGTCAATTCATTGATGGACTCTGCTGGGAGACTAGTTCTGACCTTGCAGGCTATGTGAGCCAGCATACCTCGACGTCGGTGAGTTCTTGTATTCTTTGTTTTCACATTACCCATATAAGTTGCCTGGTATACTCTCTAAGTGATCACTCACCTTTCGAGAGATCTCATCTTCATCGGTTTTCCTGAAGAAGAGCTGTCCATTCGCGTTTCCAAGGCCTCCTGTTATCCGCAGAAATTTCTCGCACACCGTCCAACGGACAGGTTCACGCGGTACTTTGATAATAGGCTTGGCAGACATTGTTGGACCAGTGAGATGATGCATATGCGGATACACCCAGGCTAGGAACACGTGAACAGTCTATTTCACTGCGCTCGCCTTCTCAAATACCCACAGATCAGTTTTTCGCTCGTTTTCTCCCTGTTTCTGTTCCTGTGGCATTGCTTGACAGCAAAAATGAAGACAGTTCCTGATGGTTAGAATCTGGTTCTCGGTCCGACCAGTTCGGTCATATTTGACACTTTCCACCAATAACTAATCCCATTCGACTCTGTCGCCTTCACCCAGGGTCTGCATGACAACCGTAGTTTTATACCAGCGATGACAACTGAGTCAACGTGAATTCTCGTCTGGGTCACTTCCGTTGTGTTCTGTCGTGAAGTACAAAGTCGACGACATGTTGCATGTCAGCCGCTGGTAGGCCACACGATTGTTGGGCTGAATCTACAGCTGTTGGCGGCTTTTACTTTTCGTTTCTTCCTCGGCACAGCAAGCACAACTTTTACTGCGGATTGATCGTCCAGGCCAGTTCAGGGACTGTGAATGTCATTGCACACATTTGTGCTGACATTTCAGGACCCGCACTCAAGGTACTGATATGCAGAGTCAGTGATTGTTTGAATGATCAACCAATTTAATATTTTTTTCGTGGTAGCTCACTGACTCTTCCGCCTGGGTCAATCCATTTGACCTGGGACTTCAGGTCACGCCGGGTCGCACATTCCATTGATTTTGTGAGTCAGTCTCTATTCGCGGATGGTTTGTTCTCTAATTGAATCAATTGGCGGTCCGAGCATTTTGCCTGTGACCAGCAGCGATGAGGAAATGAGAGCATTCGGTCGCGCAATTATACTTTAGGCATCAAACCATTCCGTTGCATTGCAACACTGTCTAACTACATGAACAATGACCATTTGTACGATTCATGTCAAGATGTGAATCAACTTGTTCCGGTGACTTAGATCTCCTAACCACAAATGCAACGTCTGTTCAGCTCTGTGAAAGTGTGATTCTGGCTAAGGTGGTCGATCGAGCGTATGTGAGCATCGAACTTGCGGAATGTAATGTGGGCCGATGTCTGAAACCTCGGTATCCCATGAAAGTTTCCTCAAGACGATCTGAACTTATTGAAAAGAGAGGATTAATTTCCTAACATGAAATCTCGCAAGGAATGAGATATTAAATGAAATGTTTGGAGATATTCCAGGTATTGATGGAGAGAATTCGGTAACAACCCAGATGGTGAAGAGTGGCCAGCTGCGTATCCGATTGAGTACAGTATGGAAGCAATGGCTGGATATACGAAGGAGATGCAACAAATATATCCGAAAGTCTAAACGAGGCCATGATTGACTAGAGACCAAGTTCAAGGCAACCAAGAACTCGTTCGACAATCCTGGAAAATGCACCTGTAGCATGTTCGAAACGATGCTAGCCACTGCTTCAACCCCAAATGTTGGTATATAAGATAGTTGGGGATGGTAGGGAATGAAATGTTACATCACAGTTAACTGGGAGAAAACCGCGAGGTGTCAAGGAGGAAACGAGGAACGCAGCGATCCATCCCATCCCATCCGCATGGCATACCAGCAAGTCACACATTCAAAGATCGTAGTCCCGAAATTAGCCGTCCACTTGAAAGAGATCCTTGTTTGGGGAAGGTGGAAGTTGATTAAAGACTGCTGGCATGATGTTTTGGCGGGAATTGATGAGATCTTTGAAGGCATTCGAGAAGTAATAGTGATGCCTTGAAAATATTCACTTCACATATCCCGTCATATGCTCCACCGTAAGTTCTCGATCAGTACTGAGCAACTTTCATTTTATCACAAACGATTAACTCCGGGTCGATCCGCAATATTGTCGTGCAGTAGACCGTCCGTTACGGTGGGACATAATGATGGAGGCGCGAAGTGGAAGCTCCAAAACATGTGTTTGCGGATGGACGGTAACTACGGCGCAGATATCCAGTGACGTAAAGGAAAGACGGTACGTAGTCGACCATACTTCCAAAGCCCTGGAGCGCAATTAAAGTGAAAGAACCACGAGCACCATCCTTTACCAACCCGAGTGTCTGAGAGGGTGAGACCAGCCCGGCATAGGAAACGAATAAATATCGGATGAAGCTCATCGATTATCACTCTCTGATAATTCATTTGGTCCCACCTCAGCTGGTTTCAACGTCTCGCCCGAAATTATCAGCATGTTGTTAGTGAACGGGTCCTCGATTTTCAGAAGATGCCTATGGATAGAAAATTCAATGGTGCGGGATGGGGAAGCATTGACAACCGGGTAACTTGGTATCGCGGAAGAACGCCCAGGAATGCATCAAACGGTGACCTGGTTGGAGGACAGAGGTAGAATGGACCCACGTTTAGGTATTTCACTCGATGGCAGGTCCAAGGGACAGGGATTAAAGCTGGTCGATATGTTAGAGGTTCGCTTTTCACAGCCAAGGAAATCATGAGTGCAGCGGAAACTGAATATACCCATGGAAATGCCTGCTCAAAAATCCTGTGAACGACTCACGAACTGGAAAGGAAAAAGAGGCAGGATTCGTAAAACCAGTTTCGCAGAGATGCATGAGGTAGGGGTATGAAGGGAGTGGTGTATTCGTTCATCGCTGAGATGACATGACCGATCACTGACACCAAGAGCGTAAATTTTTTAGCTTCGGAAGCAGCGCGGGGAAGAGCCAACGTTCATGACATGCATGAAGTCCACGGGCGCCCGCACAACCAATATATGAGCAACCGAGGTGACACAACTATGTTTTCGCAGTTGCTCAAATTCCACAACGTTTAGCAGGGCGGAACGGAAAGTGGACGTCATACAGACTGTGGCCGACATCAGTGAGTGTAAAATGCGCATGAACATGTCGAGTAGACCAAAGGTATGCAAAAGCAGGGTCGAGAATGACAGTTTGAGCTGGAGAACCAGCGGACGGGATGAAGAGCATTCACGGATAAATCTTGTAGAGAATCCTAGATATGCGTATGGCCTATGACGATGGTGGTGGTTCCATTGTGCGAATTATCGACAGAGAGACCTTCGTCTCGAAGTTGAGAGGAGAGGAGATGAGCGTTGACAGGGAGGACGTAACTTGCTTGGGGATATCGTGAAAACTTTAAATATTTTTATGGCCCAAGCGTGCGGGTACTCGAGGAGCCGGTGGTAAGCAATGTATCGAGAGAATTTCTTCTCTGTCCTTTGGCCGAGGTAAGCCGCGGGGTTTGTTGTGCAAATTTAATCAATCACCGGAGGTGCGGAGCATAATGTCATTTGACCATTCAGGACGACGCTGATCAGATTCTTGTCCATTTAGGCCTATTTCTGCGGAGTGATTTTGGCGTCTTCTAGGTTTCTCGAATGATGGAGCGCTTTGTGCAATCAAACGAAAGATGTCAAGGTCAATTAACTTTCGTCATATTCTTTGAATGTATCCTAGTATCCTTTGATTACAGCACTGTCATATCTTTGCGATGCTAAATTAGTGTGACTGCTCATGCAGACCGGATAAACGTACCATGTCCATATTTGACTTATTATCGGTGCAGGGACATCTCCTGGCTAGCTTGCGCGCACTATAACAACGTGTTAGTCAAGTAAACCCGAACAAGCAACCAATAAAGAGAACGTTTCAAAAAAAAAAAACTCAAGCGAAATCTAAAATACCCGAGTGCATCTTCTCAAAGCTGGGAGTCGACCACTCCTAGCCATGAACGAGAATAAAGAGAGCACAGGTTTCGCCGATCACTCGCCACCACCGGTGCCAGATTCCTACGGACATTAAGAATTCATGGAGTGACTTGAGATAAGTGGCTATTCGGGTACATAAATGTCCAGTAGCAGTCTGCCACCGCTGATCAAATGTGGCAGATAATGCGAAGGAGCATGGCGGTTCCCACAACACAAAGAGAACTTGGAGTCGAACTCGCAGGTGAATGTCAGCGAAAGGCTGGGTAGAGTCATCGTGATCCAAAATCTACACGTTCTTGAACGATCCAATGGCAGCTGGGAAACCAACCGCAGTGGGAGGAGCATTCCGCACATAACAATGCCTGTCAGCGGCGGAGCGGCGGGTTTTGAATTTATGCACTACCTGGGTGAATTGAGATAATCAGCCTTCGAGAACGTAAAATATTGCGTGAACCTTGCCCGCCGCTGATCAAGCCCAGTAGATAGTGCAAATGCGCGGTTTCCCCCAGAGGTAAAAGAAAAATAGAACTGGACCCGAATCTGGCGCGAATATCAGCGAGATCTTATACGATGCACGCCATATCGTTGAAGACACGCGATGAGTTATGGTAATGAGCAGCAAAGAGTAGGGCACCAAGATCATCGCTGATATGAATGGGGCTCGCATATTCGGGTTAGCAGTTGACGGAGATCGCTGGAGCGCGATCAGTGAGCAAATCGCCATGAATCGAATATCGAACCCTGGCGGCGGAATCGCAGGCGATTGTCCTTTATCATTGAAGCTAATTTCGTGACAAGCGCAATGCAGATACGGCTGGGAGGGAACAACGTCGACTACAACATGACTTCCCTTTCTCCGCGGTTGAGGTACCATGACAGCAGCGTATTCGGCCATAAACGGTTGAAGGCAACGATAACACTGCACTGTTCTGGGCGACACCTATGCGGAAAGTGTGGAGACAATGTAACGCAGTGAAGTGGTTCGCTCCGAATATCGCACAGGCCATAAGATGGGGAGAAAGATACGCCCATCAATGCACAGCACCAATTGAGTTGTGTTTCCACAGCGCGAATTGTAGAACGATGGGGTACAGTCCGAGAGCTCACCGTACTTGTTACGTCATATATTCCAGCTCGCGGTTGGACTAGCTAATGCCTTGCTGTCAGCACTTCCATGACGCCTAACAATCCAGTCCACAATATTGATGGCGGAGGACGAGTCGTAGTCCAAGTTCGAAGATCGAGTGAGATCGGAGAGAGGAAAATGCGTAAACGATGTTGAAATTAAGTGCACAGTAACCTCGCAAATCTTTTTGGACTTTCGATGAAGCACAGAGGGCACTATGACAGTGACGGGTCAGAGATGAGAAGTCTCAGAGGTCCGCGCGCCGAACATTGCCAAACATTGAATCGGCGTTTGAACTTAGCCATCACTTATTTTTTCTGTGCGATGGATCAAGAACGACGGTGAACTCCTCGGACAGAAGAAAGGCGCAGATCACCTCGACGGAGAGTACGCCTCGTGTTCCGTACCTCGCTTCAGTTGTTACGTTATCCTAGTCTCGTACCCAAACGCTGATGACTTGCTGCGCTCAGGACCTCGTCTGTCCTAAAAAAGGAAACGCGTAAGAACGCTGCAGAGAGGTCCCATCAACGTCTGGGGCAGTCCGTATAGGCGGGTGTGGGTATGTCACGCTGTGTCAGCAACACCTCCATATCGATCGCTTCCCACAGTTGTTATTTTTAGATGCACATGTAAATCTATCGTTTATTCGAGTTGTTTATCTGCTACCGCCATGCATGATCCTTCAGAATACTCGGATGACGACGCTTCTGACTACGATAGCAACGACAGCGAATATGACACCACAGATTCCGAGTCTTGGGAAGATGACGAGGACCAAAGCGCTCCACCATCCAACACTGAAGCACCTCACCGTCGCCGAACTCGGAATCTCAGTCAGACAAATATTGAGCACGGTCGCGCAACTGGAGGTCTTGCACGCGAGATTGAGGAGGTTCTCGAAGTCATTGGGCGCCTCAAATTGGACCTCACGTTGTTCCTTGATGCCATATGCTGGGGTGATGTGAGCTGCAAGCAGAGCTGAAAGATCAAGTTCGAGCGCATAAGTCTGATGATACGTGACGAGCTACGAGGGATTTTGCAACGTCGTTCCAGACCTCCGAGAGAACACGGGAAGTGTGCGCGAGCTGAAGGCGGGAAGTAAGCGCTCGAGAAGTTCGCCGTTGGCAGCGTGTCGCAAACAATCCGTCGAGAAATGAAAAAACATTGCATTGTGAACGTTGACGCCCCGAAACAGGTTAACAAGACGTGTGATATAAAATAAAGAAATACAGAAGTAGCAGCTGACGAAGCGACGAGATACAGTAAAATATTGGGTTGCATGACGTCATTGTGACATACCCACACCCGCACGGTCGGACCGCACCAGACGTTGTAGGAACCCTTGTGCAGGTTTTTTATCTCCTGCCTTATCGGGAACGGCAGTGCTAAGGGTCCTACAACGTCTGGGTACGAGACTA
>ML170226.1:0-12961 GCA_004355085.1 Rickenella mellea | reverse complement strand
AAATGAAAAAACATTGCATTGTGAACGTTGACGCCCCGAAACAGGTTAACAAGACGTGTGATATAAAATAAAGAAATACAGAAGTAGCAGCTGACGAAGCGACGAGATACAGTAAAATATTGGGTTGCATGACGTCATTGTGACATACCCACACCCGCACGGTCGGACCGCACCAGACGTTGTAGGAACCCTTGTGCAGGTTTTTTATCTCCTGCCTTATCGGGAACGGCAGTGCTAAGGGTCCTACAACGTCTGGGTACGAGACTAACGTTATCCAGACGAACGTATTTATACTGTGGCTTCCTCGTCGTAAAAAAAGCTTCGTCTCTTGTCATCCCACCGCATGAACATATTCTTCCATGTTATCCCCCATTATCTGTGACCAGAGCCTATGCTGCGACGTTTATGCCCCGTCCTTGACACCCTACACGGTCTCTGAAACGCGATCCACTTGTCTCGTTCTCACGATTGCGCCTCTCATCACTTCACCCTGGTTTGGCGACACTTCCGCGTACATGTTGTTCGAGCTACTACCCTTTCAGCTCCCGATGATGAGTCCAAGGCATTGCGAGAACTGTACGCTGACTTTGCCGCAAGACCATCTGTTCCACATGGTCATCGGTCTCATTGCTCGCTTTCTCTGCTATCAACATCCGTTCCGCTCGAAATGCTTATATTCTCATAACCTCAGTCAAGTTTGGGGAAGTGCTGCTCCATCTTCTTGGCTTTATGTAAACCCTGAAATGGTAATCACTGGACAAGCGTACGATCTATTCCTTTATCTCCGTGACTGATTCGAAGTCCACTCAATCACGAAATTGGGTGCTGAACCATCTATTCCTTATCATCTCCGCACGGCGTCTGTGACCCGCTATCCCAACGCCAAACAAACAGTTCTGAATCTGAACGAGTTCTCAGTGCGCTGCATGCAGAGGCTCTGCGGAAATGATATGAATACGGTGTTCAGACCCCACCCTCTCCGCGATTCACTGTCGGATTGGCAGACCGCGGTTCTTTATTTAATGCCGATGGTTTTTAATTTTTGATTTCTTCTGCCAGTGCACGTTCTGATATACCAATCTCACATTCGGACGAGTGCATTTCACGAGCTTCTCTCAAAGTATTTATTCAAGTCCCTTACTATGGGTCGATCTCATCTCTCTACAAACTGATGTTCCTCCGCTGAGCATGTCTTCCCATAAGATAAATATGAAGGCATTTGTAGTATTAGGGAATGCACGTCCCTAAAGATAGCTAGCAAAATGATGTGGTCAGCCAGGCGTGACCGGATAACAAATATACGAGACTCACGGTAAGTCCAAACAAGGCCGACTTGCAAGCTAGATCGCCTCACGCAGTCAATAGCTCTCAAACTCGTGGAGGAAAGGACTCTGACATGTCGAGCGAACCGTTGCCAGGGTAAAACCAAGGACATGAGGGATCGTTCACAGATCGATAAGTTGTCAGCTACCGAAGCTGCTCATCTGGCACTAAGTCGCGCACTGGACTGACTTGGGATCAGTAGGCATTCAATGATATAAAGTTAAGAAGTTGCCTGCGGCCCGTGATCAAATTCGGTACATGATTCAAAAGCATAGTGGTTCCAGGATAAACAGTGTTAGGTAGGAAGGAGTCGTGTAGAAAGACACCACGTTTTCATTCCAAGCTGTGAATCATAGGACGTAGGGGACGACCACTCTTTGCGTTTCCCGAGAATATCAGCTATCGGTGGCCATTTCTAATTGATGCATTGTCTGACTGACTTGAGATAAGTAGTCCTTGAGTACATCAATGTTATGTAGAGCCTCCATCCGCTGATAAGATTCGGTAGGTCATGCGAAAGGGTAGTGATCCGTAGAAGCAAATGAGAAAATGGAACTGAAACCCCGAAGCGGAGCCGGCACGGAAGTTCAGCGAGGCGAATTTTGCATAGAGCCATCGTTTCAGATACGGGATGCATGGGGATATAAGAAGCAACGAATGCCGCAAGAACCTCCTCGCTGAGATGGGGTAGCAGTTGAAAGGGATCGTTGGAGCGCGGAAGATGAACAAGATCCACCCCACGGTGGTAAAACTGGGTAGTTTGTGGCTGGGATCGCAAGCAATCACCCACTGTCGTGGGGAATAACGCAGCGACGAAAGGATGCAGGATCGGTTGGCGCTTACTCTGCTTTTCTCCGCATACAAATGTCACTCACGATATCGACAATGAATTTGGATCCGATCAATGATAGAAGCCCACAATAACATTGTAGAGTCGAGGACTAAGGTTCTGCAGAGAGAGTGAACAGGTAACGCCATGGAGATGCAGAACCACCGATCCATATCACCAATCGAGTCGAGATTCCAGAGCGAGAATTGTAGACCGACAGAGCACAGTTCGTGAGCTCACCGCAATTGTTAAGTTATCCACTCTGCGGTTGCGCTAGCCATTGCACCTCTGCCAGTACTTCCTATCGTCCGGTGATCCAGTTCAGTTGACGCCAAAAGCGAGAAGAGATCACGAGCGATCATCCAGTAAGTTCCAGAGATCGAGCAAGATCGGGAAGGAGAAAACGCCTAGCTGGGGTTGGCAAAAGCGCTAAGCTTCCTTACCGGTTGATTGGGATTTCGATGGGCTCAGAGATGGTGACAGATCGGAAGCATGGGGGGAGACCGTCCGTGCCGAACATTGCCGAACATTGAATCGGCGTTTGAAGTGGGTGGTTTCGGGCACTTGGGTTCTTCCATCATTGCAAACAGTGCTCAAGAATGGCCGTGAGCTCCTCGGAGAGAAGAACGGCGTAGATCACCTCAATAAAGAGTACGCCTCGTGTTTTTCTCTCTTCGGTTCGGCTATTACCTTATCCTAACGAACGTATTTATACTCTGGGTTCGTCGTCGTAATAAAAGCTTGGGTCCTTGTCGTCCTACCTCAAAAATCTACTATTCTCCACTCCACTCCACTTCACCATCACTGCTGGGGAAACTTTGTGCTACTATTCTTATAGTCCACCTTTAGCGCTTTTCTTGGAACACTCGTGAACTACCTGCGACAATCCTGCCGAGTAATGGTGACTTTCCCTTCCAGGTTCCTATTCTCTGTATCCATGCCTGCCACCGTGAAAGTCGTACGGGTCTACCATTTGGATCTTACTGCGATCTCTTTTGAGATCTTGGTTTCCCTCCGCAATTCCCTGTTTCTCTCACATGAACGACGATAAAGGCCAGCTGTCTTCGGGTGCCATGACCTTCCGTTTACCAATCCCTTACACTCTGAGGAATCATATGGTCTCTTTTCCAACAAGACACTCTGTCCCTCATAGGCTTGAGTAACACCCGGGAGGTCATATTCCAACCCATAGTATGCTATCCAATCTCGTTGGATCCTCTTATGCCTCCCATGACCATCACAGTGACCACCACCACACTCTTGATTCGTATGGTACGATTACACTAATGGTGGACTCCGATGTTCAGCAATGCGGTGAGTTACTCCACCATCTTCTCCCCTCCTTCGTCGTATTTTGATTCTTCGTCGGATATCAAGCTCGTTCAACCCTTCCAACCTCTCCGCTTCTTAACGAGCTAACCGGGCGTCGAATCGCCTATACCTCGCCGTCTCCGCAGGGCATCTGTGCCCAGCAATCCCAGCGTTTCAAGAACAGTCCTGAAAGCCTCTGGACGTGTTATGAGAACGTTCGACTGACTTGTTGCATTGCTCTGCGGAAATGAAACGAATCAGGCATTCAAACCACACCCTATCTGCGACCCGCTGTTCTATAGTGCAGACTGCGATATCTCGTCGCTTTATTCTGTCTCTACATCATGTTATTTCATTTATTTAGCCAATGGATGACGTGCTCCTTCCTATCTCCGTGAAAACTATCGCATTTCCTCCTCTTGCGCCAAGGCTTACGATTGTGTCCCTGCAAATATTGTTCATACCAGTGGCTACCGCTCACATTCTCTCTGGGAACTCATGCACTTCTTTTCTCCACCGTATGTCCTTCTACGAGATATTATGGAAACGGTTTGCGTTCTGGTTTTTACGAGTGAGGTCAGAGATCGTTCAGCCGCATGCATTCCCACTTCCTGTTCTACATTCTCATTCTACTCTCATTTGTGTGGAAGTCGGCGAGGTTCAACCTTTTCGCAGCGGATATTCGGTGCTTATCAGCGATGCAGGTGTGTGCAACCTTATTCGCAGAGTCCGTGGCTTCAACTTCGAAGTACAACCATTCGACGCGTGAATATTATGGCGTATACTTTCTCCTCGTCGCTGATGTATTGATTACCGCTCGACGGTCGCAAAACCACCTTCCACTCAACCCAACCGTTATGTGCCAGTGATCGATGGCGTCATATGAATTCCGAGGAGTATCGCTGGATATCATTTTTGGCGTCCTGCCGACGTTCTTTTCTGTACTGTCTATGTCGTCCAACCGCCCAAAGTGAACTCAGTCGGGCCGATCTGGTTCTTTGTTCGGTTGCGGTCGAGCTTTGGAGATTAACGTCCTTTGCATCAACTTGAATCTGGCGATGCAGCCCTCGGACTATGACCGCTCCTTCCAACTCATATCATCCCTGCGCGTGTATGAAATCATTACTCAATCTTCATTTGCGCATCGCCGTTCCTTTCGCCATTCCTTCGTTCACCATTTACTCTACGCCGGCCAGTGCCATGCTTAGTCTTCGCTCTCAAATTCACACTGGGTACCCTCCCCGGCGTGACAACCTGGTGGTCGCGTTCAACCGCCTTTTGCATTCTGGCCAGTGCTGCAGTTTGTCCAAAATTGTTAATGAGATTATGAGGCGCTTACCAAAGCCATTCCCGATGAATCATCATGAACTTAGAGACATACTAGAGCTAGAATTGAATATGTACTGTACATGTGCACCTCATGGATTATTGACAAACTCGCAGCCAGACTTTCGTCCCTGAGAATTTTTCCATGCGTGGGAAAATGCACGTTACGGCATAGTCCATGTGTTGACCATCGCCAGCGACGATGGCGAGCAACTCTCGAATGATCCTCAAAGCCTCATCCCAAACCGTGACTGGCTCGAGATTTTTCTCATACGCCCACTGCTCGATCAATACTTTGGGTTCACAGCGCAACACTCCGTCTCGATGGCCAATCAGTCAACAGTTATCTACTTTCAAGTCGAGGACGACACTGCGGATCTGTCCAACGAGGGTCGTCGGCCACAGGTTACCATTTGTGGTTCATCATATGTTCAGGGCCTTCATATCCGTCAGTCAGTCTTCATGCTGAAGTACTGTGAATACATTGCGTCGCCGAATGCTGAAGGGGTGATGCGTCCTCCCAACATACGCACTCCCTTATGATGATCGAGATTCGAGAACGGTCCGTCTCCTCTTACCTTGCCAGAATTTTTTCAACCGTATCACGCTTGAACATAACAGACCTCTCGAAACAACAACAACCTATCGGTCGTTCTGACGGCGGGGGCAAATGTATTCATTCCCGTGGGTATCTGCGCTCCGTGGTGCGTGAACAATTAAGTCTCTCCACTCCATTCGCTGACACGTATTCTATTCTGGTGAAGCTGAACATTATGCTTCAACTACTGTGAAAGGATTCACTCGGGGTGGACCTTGACGATTCGATGTCGACTTAAACGCCTTACCTCCGGTGGACTGGATGGGAGTTTCATTGGGTCTCAATCACTTGCGCAGTTCTCTCTGTGCTTTCCTCTCGTGACAGCGGACGCGACGAATCTCAATTTCAGGTCCTAACCCGGTTCCTTGATCTAACGTCTCTTCAGCTACGCCGTGAACAATTGCTCACTAATCCGAATCTTGCTCGTCAAGTCCCGGTATTCGCCTGTAATTTTATTTTTTCATGTGCGTTCTGAGTATGATATGATATGTTCGGGCATCTGACTTATCATTTGTACAGATATTACCACCTCGATCTTGTATTTCTGAACCTTGTCAAGCAATTTGATAAAATTTACGAACACCACAGAGTGATTTTTTTTTCTCAATGCCAAACGCGGAACTATAGCGCCATTTCGCAAGTTGTCGGATAATTTAAGGTTCAATCAAGCCTAATTTTTTCATACAAGCAACACTTCTGTTTGTTGTTCTAGGCGATGCACTTTGAAACATCCACGGTGGTCCTCGGCGGTTGCGCTTCCACAATTTACGCTACTTGAGACAGCGAAGATCGTCGACGTCTTGCCTCGTGCCATTGCATCCAAAATTGGCGTCTTCCTTGCTTTTCCATTCGTCCTCTTCCGGCCACTCCATCGGTATGCATCTTTCAACCCCCATAATTAGCTAGCGATATATCTTGCATCGCATCTTCGTCGATGCCTCTCTTCAATTGCAATGCATCTTCCATACCCACTCTCTGTGCAACGGAACTACCACGACTTTCACTCGATACTGTCACCAGCGCTTCCGTCTCACTCCCCGTGCCAAGTCCATCTACCGTTCTTCCGTCAACAGCTTGCCTTCCTGTAGGCTCTTCACGATCGACACGTGAGCTCGAATAAACGCCGTGCAAGGGTGTACCGTGTACCTCTCAGGCTTGTGTGCAAGTGCTTGATCCTGCGACTGCTTGCAAATGTTGATGCGCTGTTCCTCCAGTGCCTTCGTCGCATCCGTTCGCTGTGACATTTTGCACATTCCGCACAACTGAGAGAGAGTCCTTCGCAGTGTACACTATTCGTGCTTCCGTTCATATGCTTGTCTACCGTCAAATGTCTGCAATTTCTCTGAACTGGCATCCTGGGCTCTCGCAGGTGAATATCCACAACTTGGTTCCTCTCCGCCCTTCGCCGGCTGGCAAGTCTGACTCGTGCAACCATCTCAGTGGATATCCCGTAACACATCATGTTCTTCTCTCCATTACCCGTCGAACCTTTCTCCTCTCCATCACGGTGTACATCCGACCCCCATGAATTCGTCCACCCATATGCGGAGAAAACGTCTCCATCACGTCTTCCGGATGTCTCCAACCTCGCAGGCTGATGCACTTACCGAAAAATTCGAGTTTGACGCTGCAGCCCTGCTCTGAATTCAGTGACCTCGAGACGTGATGGAGAACGATGTTTCAATGTGATGGGATTGTCATTTGAATATTTTCTGGTACGTTCGCTGATTCGCGCTGACCGTCCTTATACCGGCCCTTTTTAATCAAATGCATCCCTTATTCCATTTGTTTTTCAAACCCTTCACGCTCCTCTGGTTCCACATTCGGTTAATAGGCCAATTTTCACCGACTGAATTCCCCGAAATCTGATATTCATGACCTACCTTAGCGAATGTTTAAGCTAATGCAGAATATTTATCGGTGTTAAGGATCGAATATGCTGGTGAGATGAGATCTTGAAAGACGCGGATCGCGGCGAGGTTCTCCTCCCTCATTCACACCGGCCAAATCATCCTCTCATTTCATTGTTCCCGTTGGTCCATCACTTCGAACGCATCATTCAGGTTTCCCGCTTGTGTCATCCGTACCGCCGAATCTTGCTGAACGACGGAGACCACAAGGTTCATCTAGAGCTTATCAGAAGGCAAGTTGTATTTGTGTGTGCAGTGCAAGCGGGTCACTGGCATTGAATCTTGCATGCGACGTCTATTGTATAATGTTCTCGCATGTTTCTTAGCAGGTCTATCCCCGATTTGTCTGAGTGTTGAGACATTGTCGAGTAAATTTGACTCGCGCCGTCAACCACTGGATGGAAATCACCAGCCGTTTGAGGATGGAACGAATGGTTCATCATTTTCGTTGGGTGGTTCCCAATCCCCGGTTGTCCGTGCGTTTAAGTATGTCGTTTCGCTTGTCTTTATCATCCCCACTGAGCCTTTCCCGATATACACTTTATGTTTGACATCATTCCTTGGACATAGTCTTATTCTAACATCACCTGCCGCATTTCCGTATCTCACGCCCTACCCCAGTGGGAACCATAAAACTACAAACCACTGGATCGCTTCTGTCACATTACGCGCCAAGTGTTGATGTCGCTTTGTTATGTGCGGGAACCATTGGGAGAAGGCCAGGCTAGATGTTTGCGGGAGATAGAAACGGGATTGGCGCTCCGCACTTACCACACTTACCATCCTAATCGTTTGAATGCAATTTTCCATCTTCCAATTTGATATTAGTGCTTATTTCGAGGTGATAGGAAACACTCGCATTTGCAAACTTCGCGGCGTCGATGAGGCACCTTCGGCAAGCTGCGGCCGATCCACGTGAATTTAGGCTCCGACACAACCGCCACAGCCACAGGCTCATGACTCGTAGTGGATGGAACACTTCCGCTGTAACGAGTCCTCTCAATGCATGGTTTATTCGTCGCCTTTCAACTTGTGCAGACGTGATGCTTGGACTGGAAGCTCCCGCGCACTCCAATTCCCTCAGAATCCTTGATAGACCGTAAACCTTCTCAACGTCCGCGCTGGGATCTTTTCCGTCGCTGGTTGCAATCGGTTGAGAGAGTTTCAAGTGCAGAACCGTTTAAAGGTACATCTGCCGACCAAAGTCTTTCTTCACGGATACTCCACGCTCGCTTCAAGTGTCACTCAACCGCGAAGTTCTCCGCCCAATTCCTCGCCTGTATATCCAGCTATGATCTCATTGTCTATGACTTCCTCGATCTTCGCGATCGGTGTGGGATTCGAATATAATTTGGTTACGAGCTGGCTCTTCGGGTTTGGCCTCGTAGATCAGGGTGGTGGCCGCGGTGCTTCACCAGTGTGTAGACGCTAATCCGGAATGTGGAACTTGGATGCGGAAAGATGTGATGATTTTGGTGAGTCATCGCTTTTTCTTGGACGTGCTGCGGTCTATTACTTGTCATCATGTGTCGACTCCATGTTCCATTCTCTGTTTCCAGGTCATCTTGGCCATCACGCACCTCTGGAGACTCCATCGTTCATCCGAACGTAGTGCTGGTATCTTCGTCCTACATGCATCGTCGTCTGCGCAGGTACGCAGATTCCGGCGCTAGCTTGTATTGTCAAAAGCCTAACCGTCCCCAAAAGGTGAGAGGCACAGTACGGCTAACGTCGTCCGTTCTAGTTTCGGTCACAATTCCATTCAGTGGAGTCTCGAAGAAGTACTTATGTTCACTATCCTGCAGTATTGTCCGTTTCGCTAACTCTCATTGGGTGTAGACCATTGTTCGTCTCTTCTGTTTTGGCGGTACTGTACGTCCTCAGCTTGACCGATTTATACTGAGTCGTCTGACGCATTATCTGTGCAGACAAGTGGTCGAAGAATGCGACAACCATGATCAAATGTCCGGCACTTGTACACGTAGATATCGGACGAAATCGATTTGTTTTCTAGTCACTCGTTTGATCGAATCCGCAATTGCTCTTCGCCAACTACCGTGACACAAGTCATCGCGCGGTTTACAAGGTCGCAAGGATCAACGTCACCCGAGCCGCCTTTCGGTATACTCGGCGATTCCTTTTCGAAGCATCCACGGTGGTCCTCGGTCAGACCGCTTCTCAAATTTACGCTTATTGAGACGGCGTCGTTCGTCGATGGCCTTCCTCTGCCCTTCCAATCTGACTTGGTGACTTCATCTCCTTTACTAACCCTAACGCAACCGATCGCTATATTCATCCTTTTAGGATCAGCGCAGATCATCTGGCTTCCTTTCACCCCGATCCAGACAAGGCGATGTACATATATGTCCTTCGTCGATGCCTTCCTACCAATGAGCCTCCCACTACGTCTCACTTCCACCCAGTCGTCACCAGCACGGTCGCCCCACTCTCTGTGCAAAATCCGTCGACCATTCTTCCACCGACATCATGGCTTCTGTTAGGCTGGTCTCCATCGCGTATGAACTGGAACAAACTTGGCACTACGATGGGTTTCTCTCACGCCTGCAAGGAAAATGCTGTGTTATTCCGCTTGTGGCGCCGTTCTTTCCGGCGCTCTCGTCATATGAATCCCTTAACACACGGATCTTCCACAAGGAATGTGAGAAATCCATTTGCATCGTAAACGAGCCTCGTTGGGTTCCCTCGTCCGCTCACATTCCTGTCTACTGTCAAATGTGTCAAATGTATTATCTTGGTCTCCAGCGAGTACGGATCCACGCTTTTTGCAAGTCTCCGATGGTTCTTCTCTGCGTCCCTTCGCTGGCAAGCAGATTTCACATATGCGACGCTTCATGGATGCAGAGCCGTACGATGCGCTCTTTCCTCCTCTTTGTTGCCCTCGAAGCTTTCCTCGTTTTGGTACGGACTCTTAATCCTTCGTCGACCCATTGAGCGAAGAAACTGGGCTCAATCACGTCTCCGGAGACCACCACGCCGACGGATGCACTTACTGAAATATTCTGATTTTGATTGTTCCGCCTCGCATCAGTTCTGTCACTGAGAGACGTGATCGCTATGTTTCAAGTTGGTGGCGTTGCCATTCGGATACGTTCTTTGCCGCATTCTTCACCTATTCCATTCGTATTTCAAACTCGTTATCCCACCGTCGTTCCACGTTCGGTTCCGAAGGCCCGTTCTCACCTCTCCATTGCCAACTTGCTGATATTTGTGACGCTCACAATTTTTTTTAGGTGGCATATGTATCAGCTTCCTTGTGAACCATGCGAGAGGTGAGATGAGGTCTTACAAGAAAAAGGAATACGGCGACGATCTAATCCCACATTCACATCCGTCGAGTCATCTCGTCGTTTATTTCTTCTTCCATTGGTCAGTCTGCATCGACGGGACGGCCCATCAATTCAAAATCATTTTCTCTACTCCCACCGAAACTCTGATATGGGGGATGTGCCCGCGAAACGACCACTAGCTTACCGAACGAGACAACCTCCTACTACTCGTATATTCAGGCGATCCTGGTCTAGGTTTCTCTTCACCCCGACGAGCAACATCCTCTCCGCAATCGCTGGACATTCCAGCGACACCCTACTGGCATGTAACGATCCGTCGGAGCCACTTGATTTCTGCGAAAAATCCATCTTCGACGATCCACACCATGTTCTTTTCTGATCGCTGGCAGTTCAGATGAGGTTCGATGTTCGCTCTGCATCGTCTCCAAACTGACATGGATCAGTTAGAAGTATTCAGCGGCTCTGATGCTTAGGTTAATGTTCATGCCCATAACTGTCTGTGCTGATATTCCATAATCAGACCTCACTTAGATGAACTACTTCTAAGCAGATAACCGGCCGGGGTATAGTGGAGAACGCCGTCACTGTACGGGCAAGTGTTCCTTTCGAAGAGTCCGACAATTTGTGTCTCATTCCTTTTATCATGTCTAACTCCCAGTACGATAGTCATTATTCAGGAATTTCCTCCTCATCCATTCCCTCCGCTCACTGGACATTCACTCTGCTGATCCAAACGATGAGAATCCTTCCAACACGTTGTCGAACAGATTGAACTTGCGCTGTCCACTGTGGGATGGGAATCACCTGGCGCTTGAATGATGCGACAAATCGAGAATCATATCAGCGTCTAGGTGTCCCAAATTCTCCCGATGCCCGTTGTGGTCGCGCATTTCAAATTCTTTTGCTCTCGTGTTGGTATTCTGCTCTGTTGCTGTTCGCTTTGTTATCCTTTCTGCTTCAGACCTCAATTACATGCACAATCTCCCTTTCTATCTACCTCGGCGTTGTTCTGTAACCTACCGAGCACTTTCCCCTATCCACTTCCAAGCCACGCGATATCAAATTACCGTACAAGTTATCAGGTCAGCTACGTTACAATGTGGACCACATTTTTGATATTGCTTTATAGAGGGTTCGTGGTGTAGGGCTGGTTGAGGAGATGCGGAACGTAATTGTTGTCGTGCACTTATCAGTCTAATCGTTGAATAACCTTTCAAATTTGATAATCTTCATTATTTGATAGAAAAATGTCGGATTTGAAAACGGACCTTCACATTGTCGGCAAGCCCCGGTGAAGTCCTGGGGAATTTAGGCTCCGATACAACCGCACAGCCACATAACTGATGGTGTGCTGTATCTACGGTCTGTGAACATGCAACCGTGGAAGGCGCTCGTACACTCCAAGGAATTGCGTCATTATGTCCTTTTCCAAACGAATCTTTGTTATGTTTCACGAATTCCTACTTTATGTGGTGTTCAACCATAGTTCTCGTCACAGCGAAGCTCGCCTCAGCCTCCGTGAATACCACATCAGAACCAATGCGGCAAGCTATTCGTCATCATTTCCTCTTTATGAACTTGATTTCATGGATGTGAACCCTTTGATGGAGCATCTAAAACCAACCAACGGAACTATGAACCTCAAAATTCATCGACACCTGCTCTGGAATACATTGTCCCTCGCGTTCATAACCGCCAGCTTTGACGGTCTCTGGCGATTCAGCATTAAAACTTGGAGCTCTGTTCCGACGCATGGAATCTCCGTTGGACTATCGTCGAGTGGCAGGTGTTGTCTTTCCTGTTTTCTGCAAGGTGCGATGCGACTGGGATGACACGATATGTAGCTGAGAGGCACAATCCTTTACCTATCTTCACCGGGGTCGAAACGCGCGGAAATCCTGCTGGATACTGGATATTGGCTCCAGACGATCGAACTGGAAGGTTTGTCAGTATCGACGAACAAGCTGGTCACTTGTGCATGGTATTGGAGTACTGACAGCAAGGTGACTATCATGATGGGCATCGCCATACCTCGTACTACAAAGTCACCTGTTATAGATCGGGGATTTATGACGTTTGGTGTAACTACTTACAACTGTAGACTACGAAATAATAAAGCTATTTAATATTTCTAGACTACTAGGAGTTGTGAGACGTGTGATGGAAGCGTGAGGGGATCTAAACGAATAGAAGTGGAGGTAGGTGGGGAATAAATGGGT
The DNA here is from genome assembly GCA_004355085.1 of Rickenella mellea. NCBI lineage: Eukaryota > Fungi > Basidiomycota > Agaricomycetes > Hymenochaetales > Rickenellaceae > Rickenella > Rickenella mellea. The sequence goes on along the minus strand of ML170226.1, from coordinate 137 downwards.
AAATGGAAGGTATTTAACTAACGATGAGCGGTAAGCCTTTGGAGCTAGCACACAAAATTAGAATACGTACCACTGGTTGAGAATATCTTGCCAGAAGATATTCGAAGCGCTAAACGAAAGGTTGAGTCGATTAGCGA
>ML170225.1:38148-155001 GCA_004355085.1 Rickenella mellea | reverse complement strand
AAGAACATGAACTCAATGTATGCTTTAAAGTTAAAGATAATGGTGAAGATCTTAAGAATTTTATAGAAGAAGATTTAGATGAGGACTCAGAATATGAGGAAATATCAGAAGCGCAAAATAATGATGAAATAGATGAAGATCTTATAAAGGCATATAAACATATTTCACATGGAAAGCGAAAAAGAGATGATGAATTGAATGTCTACTCAGTAGATGATACACAATTTGCTGCAGAGCATCCACAATCAAAGACACATGAAGTTAAATTGGTAAAAGAAAAATTTGCTGTTGTTCCCAACTTCATTGGTGGTCAACCACCCAGAAAGGATCAAGGAAATCGTGATTACTATTGTGCTACAATGTTAAGTTTGTTCAAACCATGGAGAACAGGTTTTGATCTACGTAACAATGAAATATCATGGGATGAATCTTTTCTGATGCATAAATTCACAGCACGTCAAAAAGAAATTATGGACTACTTTCACTTGCGATATGAATGCAATGATGCCAGAGATGATTATGCTGCACAGAGAAAAGCCAAAAATACAGGTGTATCAATGGAGTGGGGAAATTCTGCTACATTAGATGAACTTGATGAACTTGAAACTGAATTAAAAGTTACTAATGGTTTATTTTCTGAGGAATATGATCAGGATCTTATATGTGACAATACACTGGGTCAAAGGGCAGCTTATCGTCTGGCTCAAATGGCTCAAATGGAACAAGTTATGGCAGGCAGTGGATGGCTTGACAGTATGGAACCGTTAAATAATGAAAAGCTAAAACCCTTGGAGCCACTTCCAAATACAAATTTAAAGGAAATGCGTGACTGGAAAAATGCACTAGTAGCAGCTAGAAATGCAGTTTTGGCGCTAAAAGAGAAAGCACTCAGTTCTACACATAGCACATCAGATATTCAGTTTAATGAACCAGTTCCAAATGGAACTGACAAAGAAATGGTGAAAATTGTTGATCAGTCTTATCTACATAGTACATTTAAAGTTGAAAACAAGAAAACAGCTGAATTAATGGATCAAACAGTTGTAAAATTTTCATTAAATACTGAGCAGGAACGTGCATTCAGAATAGTTGCAAATCATGCCTCTCAACCACAGAAGGAGACATTAAAAATGCATCTAGGAGGAGTTGGTGGAACTGGAAAATCTCAAGTTATTAAATCATTAATTTCATATTTTGATGAACAAAATGAATCTCATCGATTTATTATCTTAGCACCAACAGGATCAGCAGCTGCCTTAGTTTCTGGTTCCACATATCACTCAGCACTTGGTCTGCGAGATTTTGGAAGTTCAAGGTCATCAAATCCAACTGCACTTGCTCAAATTAAAGCAAGACTTAAAGGTGTTGAATATATTTTCATTGATGAAGTGTCTATGCTTTCATGTCATGACATGCATACTATTAGTGAGCGTTTAGACAAAGTGATGAATGCATGTGAGGAGCCATTTGGTGGAATGAATATGATTTTTGCAGGCGACTTTGGTCAGTTACCTCCTGCAATGAATGCAAAGCCACTCTACAGTCATGATGTTGGAACTCACCACTATGAAGGATCATCTGTGAAAAGTCAAGAGACTGTTATGGGCAAAGCATTATGGCATCAAGTTACAACAGTTGTAATTCTTCGACAAAATATGAGACAGAAAACTCAGTCTGCAGATGACACTAAATTCCGTAAAGCATTAGAAAATATGCGTTACAAAGCTTGTACAAATGATGACATTGCATTTTTGCGAACACGAATAGCTAGAAGAGGCCCTAATAGACCAAATGTTGCTTCAAAAGACTTTCGATATGTACCTGTAATTACACATCTGAATATCCATCGCGATAAAATTAACGAACTTGGTGCTCATCGATTTGCAAAAGAAACTGGACAACGAATATATCACTTTTATTCAATTGACAAACGAGCATCAAAGGAAGATGATGGTGGTGATAAATCTACTCGAAGAAAAAACAGAGGAGTAAAAGACATAAAAAGAAAAGGTGACACATTTACAATTCAAGAACAAGAACGATTATGGAACTTACCTCATAGTACTACAGAAAACCATGCAGGAATACTGAGTCTCTGTCTTGGCATGCCTATCATGATTAAAAAAAATGAAGCTACTGAGTGTTGTGTTACAAATGGAGCAGAGGCAGTTGTTGTTGGATGGAATGCACATAGGACTGAATATGACAAACAAGTTTTAGATACACTGTTTGTCAAACTTGTGAATCCTCCAAGAGATGTGCAAGTTGAAGATCTTCCTTTAAATGTGGTTCCCATCTCTAGGAATAAACTGAATATAAAATGTCAGTTACCTAATGATAGCAAAATACCAATTTCTAGAGAACAAGTTCCAGTTTTGCCCAATTTTGCTATGACAGACTATGCATGTCAGGGAAGAACACGTCCATACAATGTTATGGATTTAAATAACTGCACAAATCATCAATCATATTATACATGTCTATCAAGAGGTTCAACAGCTAATGGAACAATTATTATTCAAGGATTTGATAGCAGTAAAATACAAGGCCGTGCATCAGGTGCATTGAGACTTGAATACAGAACTTTAGAAATATTAGATGAAATCACAAAGCTCAGGTATGAAGGTAAATTGCATTCAGAGGTTAATAGTCATCGTCGAAATACACTTGTAAGACAGTTTCAAAAATGGAAAGGAGTAAGTTATGTTCCAGAAAATGTTCATAATGCTATTAAATGGACAGACCATGATCCTTTTGAAATGCCAGAAACAGCTGATTTAGAATGGAAAATAATTAAAAAAACAACATCATCCAAAAATACAACTGATATTCAACCTATCAAAAAGCAGAAATTATCACACACTGAAAATAGTATGAGTTCTTCAAATAATGTGATTCAAAGCAACCTTAATGCAAATTCTTTGAAAATTACTCAAGATAGTCTATTGAAAAGAAAGGCAGAAGATGAGATTGATACTGATAAAGTATTAAAGAAGATATGCATTGCTCCTCACATTTCAACACCCAGTAATGTTACTGAAGATGAAGTTAACAATACAGCAAATACTGCTTCTGCATTTTGCAGAATGCCACAAGGATTTAAATGGGACAGCCTTAATTGGAGCTGTGCTTATGATTCTTTATTTACAATTTTGAAAAATCTGCATTCAGAATATCCAAAAAGTTTTGAAAAATTTGCAAAGAAGATAGAAATTTTAGAGGAATTAAATGACATATTTCAAGATATTGACAATGAAATCTATACTCCAGAGCAAGGAAGAGATAGAATAAGGGATAGCATCCATCATTTTAATATGCAAAAGTTTCCAAAAGGAAGAAATGGTACAAATATTTCAAATCTGGTTGAACATCTGTTTCGTCCAAATAGGTCAATTGGCAAGCGAATCTTAATCTGTGCAGGGTGTCAGTCTAGAACTGAGAAGAAATTGCGTTCATGTGTTATAAATCAATATATATCATTTGAAGTACATTCTACACAGGAATTAATTAATCATTACATTCATGGGCAATCACAGGGATCATGCTCACTTTGTAATCAACATAAAATGCAAGAAATACAGTTTAAAAGGGTACCTGATCTGTTGGCAATTATCATTTCCAATCAAAATGCTGCAATAAATGATAAAATTAAGTTGACTAGTTTAACCGGACAATCAAGCATTCTAAAGCTAGCAGGAGTGATATATCATGGAAGTTATCACTTTACAAGCCAAGTTATTGACAATAATGGGGATGTCTGGTTCAATGATGGAATGAGAACTGGAGCATTATGTGAATTTAAAGGTAAACTGAAAGATATTTCATCAAGAGATCTGAACTTTGCTGATGGTAGAAATGCTGTTACACTGATTTATCATAAATTGAAAAAATGATTCCATCAGAGTGTATGTAGTAGGAGGGTGGGTGGGTTTTAAAGACATATATGCATTCATAAATAGTTGAACAACTGTCCCTTTTGCATTTCAGAACAAAAAAAAAGGAATCGTCCGGCTGTGCATCGCATCGGCCCTACACTACCAAGTGGTTTGAAGATGGTAATATCGTCTTGATTACCGAACGGACGGCATTCTGCGTTCACAAAGCTCAACTTGCACGCCAGTCAGAGGTCTTTGCGGGGATGTTCACTATCACTCAACCGACAGTGTCAGAGATCTCGACATTTGAAGGGCGCGACGTGGTCCATGTACATGATCCTGTTGAAGATCTCAAAAACGTTCTAACAGCGCTCTACGATGGTGTGTACGTATGTCTCACTCATTGCGCCAGGAAATGGACTCATTTAATCCATCAGCGACTTCAAGTCACATCACCTCGATGATTTTTTGCACCTAGCCGGCATCGCGAGGTTGAGCACGAAGTACATGATACATCAATTGCGACAAAGAGCTATTCGATATCTTATTTCGATAAATCCCGTCACACACGATCGTTACAAGGAGTGGACTGCTGAGGCAATCTCACGGGTAAAGTCAACAGAGGATGGAGAACCGTGGCCATACGCTCATCCGAGCCTGATCATTCGCCTTGCGACAGACATTAACGCAGATTACCTTCTTCCTTGTGCCTTTTATCGCCTCACGGTAGCCCAACCAAAACATAACTTCGAGAGTTATATCGGAACAGGATACCGCACCCTGCTGTCATCACAGGAGATGGCAAGGTATGTGATTCTGGACGAGCACATGAGAGTGTCTTTACTTTCATTCGTCCGTGGGCTTTCGGATAACCGTGATACCTTCCTTTCGAAGGAATGCGAATCCTTGAAGGGAGACAACTGCTGCAAAGCCTTTGATAAAGTACAGGAATATGCGATGACGACAATCTTTCCTAAAGGGCCACTCCGGGGACCGGACGGAACAATTCGGAAAGTCATCGATTTTTTGCGAGACAAGTGCAAACCAACTGCTTGCTCAGCGTGCACTCGCTTGTTTATCGCCTCCGCGGAGGAATCGCGAAGAGCCATTTGGGATCAAATACCTGGTTATCTGGGGTTACCCGGATGGGCAAAGCTCATTCCTGAGGAATACAAGTGCGTTAAAATGTGAGAGGCATCGATGTGAGTGCTATACACGATTCTTCCGGTGGTTTTATTCAACTTTAATATCAGCGTCTGAATGACCGGGTCGAGAACGGATAATATTGTCACTGCAATAACCTGGAATCAAGAATAAATTCAACATGAACAAGACAAGATTAAATACCATACTTCATCGAATGGCAAGATATAATAACATGCTACAAACATACCTCTTCATCTTACGCACCAAAAACTGTTCACGCGACATGTGATGTGATGTACAAATCCGCTAGTAATTATGTTAAACTTCAATACCAGCAGCTGGTTAGACCCGTTGGTCAATAATAATATTTTCACTGCGAGAGCCTGGGAGTCAAAGGAAAACAAAACAAGATACGATTAGTATACACAATACATCATCGAATGACAAGAAACAAGTAACATTCCACAAGCATACCATCACTTCGTCGTCGCAAGTTTTATGATACTTCCACGCATTGTTTTGACAAGCGTCAGTGCAGTACTGAGTCTGCTTGCATCGAAAACACCGCATTGCCGGGTTAACTTTTCCGCAATATCCACAGAACGTTTCCGTTCCTTCCATAATCTTCTCCAAACGAGCTCGAACGCGATTCGCGAGTTGGTTCGCCTCCTCGAGCTTTTGTGAATCTGGTGGGGATCGTATACGACCAGAGTGCCTAAGCTCGTCATATTCGTACGCGACGCGGCTGAGGATTTCGTGTTGATAGTCTCTCAAACGCTCCATGGCGAAGATCTCCCCCCCAAGACCACGCATGCCCAACATCGGTGCAGCGAGGTCAAGCATTACCCTTCCATATATGTCCGTGGAATATTCCGCAGCTTCCTCCCCTCCAAAAATGAGGCAAACCAGTGGTAGTTCATCTAAAACATACCCAACAATTGCGGGTCCCAGTTGCGGCTGCGTGCCAGTGGTCGACTTGCAAATAAATGAGGGTTGGTGAAGTTTGATCGGACTCTCAACAATCCAAAATTCGTGCGCACCGCAAACGATTGAGAGCCCTCTTGAAGTTTGCACGCACAATTTTGTTGATTCCGGAAACGAGTCGAGAACAATTTGCATGGAATGAGCCAACACATACCCGCTATCGTGATCCTTGCATTGCCAGAAAATCGTTTCCAATTCGGTGTCAGATAGCGGAGACGTGCTAGTACTCGTGAAATTTGGGTGTTTGAAAGTCGACGGCTCGATCACGTCAGTCACGGTACTAGTCTGCCCGGTCTCGATCTCCTCTGTCTCTGAGTCATCGAGCAAGAAGTACGCTGCACGAGGAATGGGCATGGCTTCCATCGCTTGGAGGTGGAGGTGCGGCGGAAGACAATCCAACGGCCTCGACCCGTCATTGACTTCGCGAAGACGGCAGTTCTTGAAGCGTGGTTCAGTCAGCAAACGTTCGCGAAGCAGAACCGTAGCAAGGTCGTGCAGGTCGATAGTTTCACCCTCCATGATTGCCTTCTTCAATTTAAGTTCTGTCCGCAGAATAAAAACTGGACACCAGAGTTGAGACGCTCGCGGTTGGCGTCATGTCATAGACAGACCTAGGTTGGATGGATGTTTCAGAACATGTAAGCAATATATTTCGTACGTAAGCGGAATACACTGGAAAAGAAAAAGAGTGAAAAAGATATTACTCGAGTATCAAAATACAGGCGCATCGCGCAAGAACAGCCGACTCTCCTCCTGCTTCACCCACCGCGTGACCGCATTAGCAGCCCCGACCACCGCGCTCTTCGGGAGCCGCGGGGGGAGGCAGATGTACAACTCGAACGGCTGCGTTATCTATGGATCATTCAGCGAGGAGGCCACAAGGAAGGAAGGAAGGGAGGAAGGAAGGAAGGAAGGAAGGAAGGAAGGAAGGAAGGAAGGAAGGGAAATGGCGTACCCAGCCCATCACGCTCTCCCTCTCCGTCTGGATGTACTGCAGCTTCAACGGCCCTTCCTGCCCAGACTTGGCGTGTATAGCGTCGTGCAGCCTCTGGTACAGCGTCACCAGTCTATCCACCACACCACGTCAGAACTCATCAGTACAATTTGGGGGTGAGATAGACGATAATGAAACACCAACTCACCGCCTCCTCCCCTCCACACTCCGATACGGCTCCTCCAAAACAGGCATCGTAACCTGCACCAGCGCGCGACTCTTATACACGAAGTGCCGCAGGCCCGGCACGCCGACGTCTGCGGCTGTGTATTCTGTTGATCCGGAGCGGACGGCGGAGCGGATGCCTGCGAGGACGTGGTCTGTTTCTAGTTTCTAAATAGTAGGGGGATGAGTTTGGTATGGAGGGAGAGAGGGAGGGGGAGAGGAGAAGAGAGGGTACCTTGAGGACACCTTCCGACCACTCCCTGATACTCTCAAACTCGCCTCCTCCGCTAACGCAGACGAACCCCAACCCGACCCTCTCCCCTCTCCCCTTCTCCCTCTCAATCCGCGCCAACTCAGCTGGCGCATCGTTCTTATCCCTGGTAGCTTCCGACCTATCCGCAGTAGGCGTAGCGACGTCCTCAGCCTCAACAGAGAGATCAGGACGCGGATCGACAATCCTCGGCTTCGGCGTCGTCGGCTCCCCCTCGCCCTCTCGCCCTCCTCCTTCTTCCTCTTCTTCCTGCGGGAAACTGACATAAGCATGCAAGAAGCCCGCCGGGTTGAACTTCGGAAGACAGATGGGGAGCCAGGACGCGGGCGAGTCGAATATCGACGGGGCGTGGATCGTGTTGAGCAGGATGTGTAGATCTAAACCCATGTGGGTGTGTGAGCGATGAGGAAGAACGAAGAAAGGGGAAGGAAAGGGGGATGAGGGGAGAGATGGGAGATGGGAGATGGTGATGATACCTGATGGATGCACGGAATGTTTCTTCGGCCGTACGAGCGTGACCACCCTCTCTCTCGCGACCAGTACCACATACAAAATATCCTATCAAAACAAAAAAAACATTCACCCAATTCAATGCCCATTGTATACATATCACACAGAACTCACCTTCATCTTGCTCCCAGGAACGAGTGCCTCAGCAGCTCTCGTCCTCAGCGCCGCGTCCAGCTTCAGACACAGCAGCGAGGACGTGCTCATCGCGAGATCGGTCTCCAGGCGCGCGAGGAGGGAGTGGAGGAACGTCTCTGCACCTGTTACGCACCCACGACACGTCAGTCAAAAACCATTCCGAATTTTTTTAAATTGATTTGAATTAGATGGGATGGGATGGGATGGGATTGGATGGGATTGGGGGCGAATGGGAATTGGGGGCGAATGGGAATTGGGGCGAATGGGAAAACCGTGACGCACCGGTGAGTAACCGCCTCAAGTCGAAGTTCGTCCGTTTCTCGAATATCCTGCGGAGTTGAGCGGCGGATACGACGCTCAGGATCTGCAGGTGGAGGTATTCAAGATGTGAACGCGTCTTCCTAGGTCGGACATTTATCAGCCATCCATTCATTCCAATCGCAAAACGTTACACAAAATTAATAATAAAACTCACGACGCTCTCAGGCTCCCTCCACGCCGACACGCACACGTAATACAGCGGGCTGCGCAACAAGAACGTTATGCGCGTGTCGCCCGCGTTGATGCAGCGGAGCTTGTCGCCGTCGTCGATGAAGACGGAGATGATGGCTTGCATGAGCCCGATGGCGGATGCTAGTTCGTCGTGCCCGCGTTTTGTGCCGCTGTGAATTGGGAGGGGGAGGTTGAGGTGAGTGGGTTTTTGTGTTGGAGGGAGGGGGGGAGGGGGGAGGTACCTGGTGAAGACGGGTTTGCCGGCGTCTGTTAGGACGTAGTATTCTCGGGGAGGGAGGTTGTCGATGGCTAAGCGATACGATTCAGTATGACTTTTAGGCTATATGGAATGACAATCACCTGCGTCGACGTCTTCCACATCGTCCGTCTTCACCGCCATGTTTCCAGAATAAAGCACAGGTCCTGAAATCGCGTTCGTTGATGTGCTTGTGAATAAAGAAGAACCTCGCATACCCGTGGACGCATCATCATTCACCGCCATCTGACTCAACGATCGCTTCAGCTGATCCCTCAAGTTCCTCCTCGCCTCCTCATTCGAGAACCCCGCCTCGATATGTCCAACAGCAGACCCCGGCCCAGCCTCTCCCTCACCAACCTCGACCTCGACCTCGGCGTCGACATCTCGCACCAGCATCCCCTCGCCCATGTCAACGTTGACAACCGACGACGCAGAGCTCTGCAGACCCGAGGCGTCTCCGTGAGATGTTGATGTTGTGTTTGACAGATGGGGAGGCCAGGTGGGGAGGGCGGGGTGCATTGCTGCTGCTGCTGCTGTGCTTGGCGATGCCTTGGTGGTACCGCGGAGGGAGGAATGGGAGTGCGTTGAGCGGAGGGCGGGGAAGAAGCCGAGTCTTGTTGGGGATGGTGCTCGTGACGACGGACGTGTGCCAGATCTATGCTTTGGTGATGACATTACAATTGCATTTGGATTATTGCTACGACTCTCAGAGTGTCATGCATGTCATGAACAGAGAAGGTAAGGGAAACGTTAACCCTAATTTCCACATTGCTCCTACCTAGGGTTACAAATGCTCCCTGATTGAAATTAGAAACTATCTTTAAAAGAGTCCACGAATGAATGAAATAAAACGAATGGTACGGTTGCAGAGAGTGGGCGACATATGCCTAGCTAGTTTAGTCCGAATTGTCCATCAATGTCCCTTCCAACAATTTGTGCAACGTTGTTCATATGAGTGCAGCGCCAAAAACTGCGCCGACGAGCGCAAAAACTACAGCAATGCCACTGCGCGTCCAAACGACAGGCGCAGTCATAGCCAAGGCGCCACTCGACTTGGTGGGCGAGCCCGAGGCACTAGAGCTCGTCTTGCTTGACGTCCCCGTCGTTGGTTTCGACGTCGTGCCTGTGCCACTTTTGGTGCCGCCAGTTGCAGGGGACGTCTGCGCGGAGCCAGTCGTACTCCCAGTCCCAGTCGATCCGCTACTAGGTGCGGCGACAGCGGCGCCGTTCCCGATCGTCGCCGTCGGTGTGCACATCGAACTTGACGGTGCGGGATGCGCGTCCGGCGTAACAGGGAACCCTTGGCTGAACGTCGACCCTCCATAAACGCCCATCGGCTAACACAAGTTTCATGGCACGAACACGAAAACAACCGGTAAACGAGATAAATTAAATTAGAGTGGGGGAATGAAAGACTCTTACCTCGCCAGTGTCGCCTTTGCAGTTCTCAAAGACGTTTGGGTCGTAGTTCGCTGGCATGTTCCAGTCGCAGCCCAGGGTATCGTAGACGTGGTTGCACAATGCAGGACCGTTCCCGCCTTCCTTGCACGCGCGGAAACAGAATTGGCTGTCGCCCATGAAATTCTACATCCCCATACGCTATCAGTACATTTCTTTTCGTGGTGGGTCGGAAAAAAAAAATACGAACAGTCCATTCATGCAACTGCTGCAGCTGTCCAAACGCCGAGGAGAAGACGAGTCCGCCAATGGGGTTCCCGTTCCCGTCTGCACCATGCGGGTCCAGCTCGCCACCGTCGTCGCTTGTTTTCGCGATATTTATCTTCGTGAGGTCGCCGACGCCCGTGATTTGCACGTAGTCTGGCGTCTGTACGAAATGCGCGCCTGAGATTGTGCCGTCCGGGATGAGGCGCGTGCCATAGCCACTCTAATAAACATATGCGTCGTCAATGACAGTAACAATAACTAATGTTAGAGAAATGGACCGACCTTCATGCACCAAGCGACTTCTTCTCGCTATGGCACTCTCGTTAAGCCAAACTCCAAAACCGGGACTCGAGGACGATAATTCTGAGACTCACCTCTGTTTCCCCGATAGTTGAGTCGGGTCCAGGACTCGGGGGTGCCCAGAGGCAGAAATCATCAACGGAATTAACTGGAGATAGATGATGTCAATAATAGACCCCTGATAAACGCGATCAAGGTTGTGAGGGGTGCGACAGCTCTATCCCCATCGTGTCCGCCGTTGCCCGAATTTCCACACATAGGTCAACGCAGACCGCAAAAACAAGTCTCGCCAATTTCAACTTCATTGTCGCCGCTAAACAGATAAATATTAGAAAACTCACTGTACGCGTTTTGACACATCGAATTCTGGTCTGAGCCACCGCCACACTTGTTCGTGCCAGCTTGTCCTTGCTCAGTCTGCGCAGGTGCGTTCGACGGGAGGTACGTTGCGGTGTATTGAGCGTGTACTGTCACGGTTGCCACGATGACGGAGCTGATAAGTGCGTGGCGATACATCCTTGAGAGTGCCGAGTGGGAGGGTGCGAATAGTAGAAGAGGAGGGAGGAGGAGGGAGGAGAATGAAAGATAGCGAGACGCCGTACAGCGTTTTGTTTGTTCTTATCCAGACTCGGGCAGTTGACGCCACTCCGAGAAAGACCGTCGCATGCAGTGCATATCCAATTCGAGCATGGGTACAGCGATGCTGACGTGTGAGAACGGGAACTCAACAATCAGAGTTATAAGGGGTTAGATATTGAGTTTCGTGGCGAGTGCCTTGTCCATAACATGCAAGCGATAAACGAGCAGACTCCGAATAGTACACAGGACAAATTTCAGATAGGGCCATCAGAGAACACTCCGAGATGTGAAATGTATGTCTGTTGCGGATGGAAATAGATGATGATGATGGAAATAGATGAGCGGCGTGGCTGTGCTTGTTTACTTGTGGCTTCATTGCCAAACATCGTCGAACTTTCTGCCAACTTCGACATGTCCCTGCTACGGCGGCTCTGCACGTGTCTACCTCCCCTCGCGCGGTCATTTCAGACGCACGTACCCAAACCACCACCTCCAACATGTGAGGGTCTATCTACATTATCCTTTGTCCCTACTACCACAGCGTATTTGCACAGCGCGAATACAATCCGCTCAAGGCTTCCTCACCGCGATCGGTCGTTCGGCGGAGAGCAAACTTAAGGTTGAAGACTGGGAGGAGCTGTGGAAGTTAGACGGAAAGGGTATGAAGAAGATGGGACTCACCATCCAGGATCGAAGGTGCGCATGCGAGTGCTTTTTTTGACATTCCATCCCGCTGATAAAGCCAAAATTTTCTATGCATTCGTTTTTGAAATCTTGCTGAGTAGGTATATCCTGTGGGCGATGGAGAAGTTCCGGCAAGGAGAAGATCCTCAGAAGTTCTGGCATCCTGAAAAGCCGAAGAAGACCGTTCGAGGGTGAGCTGAATTTTTTTTGGATGTCGCTGATAATCCTATCTGAACGAATATAATCACCAAGTCGAGGGCCGGCTGTGCAGAATGGGAAGAGAATTCGCTCTCGAAGACACCAGTGACCTTACGAGGGGATGTATATAACTTGTTCATGACTGGTTGAGCTCAACAGTACTCCGGAAGAGTGGTGGTCTGCCCGAAAATTCCAACAGGAGTCGTCATACCCCAGTGAAACCGTTAAGGCCATCACGCGGACGGGTCATCAATGAAATGCACACTTCCAACACACTATTCGCTATACAGCCTATAATTGGATACACTGTCTAAACGTTCGTCGTAAATTCTGACATCGCATTCTGGATTCGAAAACCACAGGCGTCAGGAGATATTCACTAATTGAACACAGATTGACGCACATTCACTTGTACTCTGCTGGAACCAACTGATTCCGATTTAATAAACCAAGTGCCTTGGGCAAAGCGGTCCATAGCTCCCTCTGGTACATATCGGGCTCCATTTTGTAAAACGCCAGGCACATCATGCAAGCTTGAGGATGTATGCCTTCTTGCAGGTACCCATAAAGTATCGCGGAAAAACGCCAGCGGATCCCTCTCGCGCGGCAACTCAACTTGCATGTAAGCAATCAAAGCCTTCCATGCTTCCCCACACCGACGTATTTCTGTGCACCCATGAGATCCACCAAGAAAGCTGCCATTCGGTTCTTAAATTCATCTTGTATGACCATGATCCGTATCAAATCTGATTTGGAGAGTTGGCCACGGGCGGGAGTGTTGACGGCAACAAAAAAATTGTCATGTGCTGCACGAATTGCCATCCGATAATATGCAAATGGTAGCAAGAATTCAGCTTGGATGTCCTTCGCCAGGCTGATCATTAGGGAAGGATGGAAATATGGCCATGATTCTCCATCAGAGCTTCGCCCGTGGGATTTCTGGCAAGAATGCCATTCATCTAATCGCATATTCTCAACAGGATTGATCGTAATGAGGTATCGTAAGATGGTTTGGTGAAGACTCTGAGTCATGTACTTATGGCTCATGCGGGCGACCTGCGCAATCGCAGGGAAGTCATTCATATTACGCCGAGAACGAAGTTCGCTGGAACAAATAAGCAAAGATTAGGATGCGAGTACAGTATCGAAGGAATCCCCGAATTCGAAATACGCACATGCCATCATAAAGAGCAACCAGGAGACTTCTAAGATCGTCGGCTTTATCTTGGAGCACCACGACGCCGCGATTCTCGTACGACTGTAGTGAGGAGTCGGTATGAGGCACTGCAAACAAACCCTCAAAAACTTCTGAGCGACGCGCCAGCTGCGACTTGTGGACGCAGAACGCAGTCCCTTCTGCTATCAAGACGACATTCCCATCGTCGAACCACGGTTCTCCTTTGGTTATGTCCGGCTGGTCGATCGCTGGTTGCTCATTGGTGGACTCCATTTTCGCTGTTGGTGTTATTTTAACAAGCACCTCAGTCCTAGGCTTGAGATATGTGGGATGGATTGGGATGAATTGTGTTCGCGGGTGAACCAAAAGTCACAAACACGTGCAACATGACTTTGTCACAATAACCATAAAGGGTTGCGATGGCCTCACTTCGCGTTTTACAATATCGCGACGGCACCAACGTATTTTCGGGGGGATATGTGATGTGGAAATAACGCGCCGAACACCGTTTGAGTTGTTGTGTTTATTCCAACATGCCGGGAGTTAGTATCACATAATTTATATTTATTAATAAATTGAGAATTGCTTTTCGCAGCTCAGACGTTGGCACGCTCATCGCTGCCGCCGCCGATCCGCCTCCCTCTCAAAATTCGTTCTTATTCATCACTTACAAGGTTGCACGCCTCGGAAACTCAGCGCGTCCATCGCTCGGCACAATAGCCGAGTCGAACTGGTCGACCCCAACCATCCTCTCCACCTTGCAGACTTCGATATGTCGCTAATACGGCGGCTTGGCACCGGTATACACCCCCCATGCGGTCATTTTAGGCACACGTCATGATACCACCACCTACAACACGTGAGTGACTAAGGCTGAACACAAGTGCATCTGGATCTGGATCCGGACTTGTTTCCCACGGATCCAGGTCACAATTTTTTTCAAAATTGACCTGTCCAGACAGGTATACCTGTGATTTCACAGGTAAATGACAGGTAAATCATGATTTGGGATCCGTGGGAACAGATCCAGGTCATCATTTTGAAGAAAGTTTTGGGACTCGACCTGTGTGACCCACAGGTCATAGGGACTCGTGTGCAGCCTTATGAGTGACTGTGTACGACCCATATAGTATGTGCCAACAATGACACAATTTACGCAGCGCGAATACAATCCGCTGAAGGATTTCTCATCGCGATCGGTTGTTCGGCGGAGAGCCAGTTTAATGTTGAGGTTTGGGATGAGTTTTGGAAGATAGAAGGAAAGGGTATGGAACAGATGCGACTCGCAATCCAGGATCGAAGGTGCGCATCCCAGTGCTTCCTTTAACATTCATCCCATTGAGAAAATCAAATTTAATATGTATTCGTTTTTGACCCTTTGTCGAGTAGGTATATCCAATGGGCGATGGAGAAATTCCGGGAAGGAGAAGAACTTCAAAGTTCCTGAAAACCGAAGAAGACCATTCGATGGTGAGCTGAAATGTTTCGATTTCGTTAATAATCCTATCTGAACGAATACAATTACCAAGTGTGGGCCGGCAGTGCAGAATGGAACGAGAATTCGCTCTCGAAGACACCACTGACCTTACGAATGGGATGTAATTAATGTTGTTCACGTTTGGTTTAGCTCAACAGTACTCCGGAAGATGGTGGTCTGCCCGAAATTCCAACGGGAGTCGTCATACCCCTGTGAAATCGTTAAGACCATCACGCGGACGGGTCATCAATTAAATGCACTCTTCCATCGGCGTTCGCCATACGGCTTATAATTGGATACACTGCCTAATCATTCGTCTTAAATTCCGACTTTCCGTTCTGGATTCGCATATCAAAGGCTTCAGGAAGTATTCACCAATTAACAAAAATCGACATACATTCACTTGCATTCTGCTGGAACCAACTCTTTCCAATCTAATAAGCCAAGTGCATTGGGCAGAGCCTTCCAAAGCTCCCGCTGGTGGAAATCGGGTTCCATTTTATAATACCAAAGGCACGTTCCGCAAGGCTGAAGACGCACGCTTGCTTCCAGATACGATAGAGCATTGCGGAAGAACATAAGCGGATCTCTCTCGTGCGGCAATTCGTTTTGCATATAGGCAATCAAGCCCTTGAAAGCTGCACGACACCGAAGTTCGATTTCGCACCCGCGAGCATCCCGTGATTGCCAGTGATCTATTCCATTCGCTCCCTCCAAGCAAGCGGCCGTCCTGTTCCTAAACATTTCTTGTAAGATAATGATCTGCACGATATCTGATTTGGACAGTTGGCCACGGGCGGGTGTGTTGACAACGAGAGAGAAAATTTCACGTGCTGGACGAATTGCCATCCGATAATATGCAAATGGGAGCAAGAATTCTGCCTCGATGTCGTTGGCGAGGCTGATCATAAGGGATGGGTGGAAATGTGGCCATGGTTCAACATCATAACCTCGCCAGTTGGATTTCTCGCAACCATACCAATCATCTAATCGCTCATCGTGAACCGGATTGATCGTAATGAGGTATCGCAAGATAGTTTGGTGGAGACTCTGCGACATGTATTTATGGGTCATACGGGCGACCTGTGCAATCGCAAGGAAGTCGCTCAGATTACGAGAACGGAGTTCGCTGAAAAAAAAATTTAATAAAAGAATTACGGGTTAGAATTCAAATGCAATGTCGAAGAACTCATCGAAATACGCACATCCCATCATACAAAGCAACTAGGAAACTTCTAAGATGTTCAGGTTGATCCAGGAGCTCCACGACGTCGCGATTCTCGAATGACTTTGGAGAATGGGTATGCGGCACAGCAAACAGATCCTTAAAAACTTCGGAGCGATTCGCCAGCTGCGACTTGTGAACGCAAAACGCGGTTCCTTTTGCTATCAAGACCACACTCCCGTCTTCAAACCACGGTTCTCCTTTCGTTATCTCAGGCTGGTCCTTCGGATGCCCGTTGGTAGACTCCCTTTTTGTGGTTCTTGGTATTCAACAAGTACCTGAATTTTTCGGTTCTAGATATGCGCGACAGAATAGGGCGCTTGTCCAGGTCTGCAGCCATGGGATAAGCGTGGGGAGGAACACAGACGAACCAAACGCACGTGTACGGTGACTTCTTCACGGAAGAATTTTACGTGTCAGCGTCGACGAGCATAGACACATTTGTCAATCATCTTGCAAAAATATTGAGCACAACGTAATTGCCATGCAAATTTAGTAGCTGTCTACTTTTTATTTTAGCGTACTATCGTAGGTATTCTGATTGAAATAAGTTATGCCAAATGAAGGGAATGTTTCGAAACCGGCACCAGTATTATCGTAGCACCCAAAGTCCAAAGAAATGAATGTGTTAGTCTATCAAGAACGTCCGAGGATCAGCTTTCCGTGCCGCACGTATGTTCAACACCGCTCCCGGAACACTGGACATAGCATGAGCGTAAAAATACCCCGATTGGGCCAAAACCGCTTGCTCGACAAGAGACAGAACATCCGTAAACACCAACGACCAGCCGAATGTCCGGTAATCATTTATGGTGAGCAAATCGTGTATGACGATACCACGGTTTTGCGCGATATAGTCCAGACCTTCTGGTGCTCGTTCGTCTGTGGCGAGGTAGAATCTATTTTGCAAAACGGGTATGATTATGAGTCTCCCAAAATTGGAGTGTTGAAATGACACGTACGGGTCGTCACTGAGGGGTGGAATGTTGTACTCAGAAGGTGCCTCAACGGCTATCTGTCCCAAAATTTGTCGACCGTCCTCGAGTCGTGATTGGATTCGCTTAAAGTGGTCCTCAATTGATTTTTCCATGACCCAACCAACGTTGACGACTGAATTTTTTTATTACGGTTAGCTTGGAAAATAAAAGTTGATCGTGAGATGGCTCACAATCTCCCCTGCGCATATGTGCTCCCATCCATTCTCGGCCTTGCACAATATCCCGCATCCGTCCGGCGATTTGCTGGGCGAGTTGCAAAACCTCGTGGGGAAGATGGAATCCGTCCAATATCATACTAGTAAATTCATCACGACCTGCCGAGGTCGTAAAGCGCAGACCACCCTGATGCGAAGTTCGGGACTGTTATTTAACCTGAATCACAAAAGGCTTACTGGTTTTCTACCGAGGTGAGTTTCTCCTTCAAGAAGGAATACGTCCTCTGTGGCATGCCCATATTCTTCCACCAACCCTCTGAATCGCGACCGTGGCGCAACCTGACGGGCTGGTGTTGCAACTGTCTTCGAATACTCCATGCCCAGCCTGGCAAAGCGAGCAGCGATGAGAAATCAGTAGAAGAAATTCAGCAATTCAGCAACTCACGCTCCCTCATATGTATACACGACTTCCCAACCATTTCGTATCAACTCCCTCTCCAGACCTTGATCCGTCTTGGGCCAACGTGACCTCGATCGCGAGAACTTAGCAGATTTAATTCTCTCGTCCTCGGGAAGTTCAACCGGTTCATCATGTTCATACTCATCTCTCTTCCCAATGTGTTCCAACAATATCTCCTTAGCGCGATCCCACGTAAGTGTGCTCTCATTCTCCGACAAGGCCGCTTCGAGGCTAGCGCACAAAGGACTCTTTTTGGCTGAATCAACCCATTCGCCGACACGTCCGTTGTCTGGATCAGTTGAACGTGGATCCCAACCGCCGCGATCTCGCAAATCTTGTGGAAGACGATCGACGCGAACGGTACCCGTTGGGTCGTACCAGCCATTTTTCAAAACAAATAACGATGGTCTGCCTCCGATTGCATTTCCCTTCGTCATTTCATCGGCAAACACGCTCGGCTGTGAGTGATATTTATCGCGATCCCAATAGCCTGTGGCCGTCTCGAGAGATGGGGGGAGTCCGTGTAATCGCAGATAATCTGACAGAATAATTACCGGCTGTGATCGCCGCAGACGTGGCACGTCCATCATTTTGGTGATGGGGACGCGCCAGCCAAGAGGTTGGGACTTCCATTCGTCAGAGTTGAACACCTCGTTTCGGTTTACGGTGTCAGCGTATGCTGAGCAAACCTCCCTTCAAGATCGGATCAGTTGAGTACACTTGTTACATTTGACATTCGGAGACAAGGAGACGCACTTGTCGAAGTCACATGCACGAGCATAGACATATGACGGGATGATAAGGGTTCGGTTTAATAGACGGGCATGTAAAAGCGATGCCTCGAGGATATACCGCATCTAATGTTCACAAGTTTGGCGGTCAAAACAAAATGAAGGAGACCCCACGTAATCACTCACGTTGTTCCAACCCAGCGCTTTGCTGTAGTCGCGAGTGTAGTATCCCTTCGTCTGCCGCACCATGTCCTGCAGCTTTTCCAAGCGTAAGTTGTGCCTCGGCCCATATTCATCGTCCTCCTCGTCCAATGTTTTTTCAGCGCTCGGGCCGGACTTGTTGAATGTGTTACGGGCATCATCTTGTGAATCGT
The DNA here is from genome assembly GCA_004355085.1 of Rickenella mellea. NCBI lineage: Eukaryota > Fungi > Basidiomycota > Agaricomycetes > Hymenochaetales > Rickenellaceae > Rickenella > Rickenella mellea. The sequence continues at coordinate 136,147 of ML170225.1, read as the reverse complement.
CATACAATGGCTCAAATATCTTTGGATGTTTTGGTGGCCAGTCGGCATGTGTTTGGTGTCGTCCAGACTTCCAAAGGATGAGTTTTGATTTAGACTTGCCATAAACTTGGGATAGGTCTAACGTCTGAGAGAGTAGAAAGATCGAAGCAAAAGCAAGTACGAGACATAAAATCCTTCTCCACATGTGGGGGGTTAAGCAATCGGGGAGGCAGCGCACAGCGAAGCTCGGCCTATTTAACGGCGATCAGTCTGTTGAAATACTTGTACCCCGTGCCCGTTAGAAGCTTGCGTCACCAAGGGATGGAAACCTGTGTTGGGAGTTATGTCGAAACGGATCCAGGGTTCATACCTGGATCCATAGCCCGTTTTGTTCTTCCCTCCCCATCATGGACTCTCCTCCGACACATACTGTGATAAATGGCACCCTGTTGGACCTTCAAGACGATGTTGCCGTACGTATATGAAACACCAAAATTTCCATGGGTGGCAACGAGGACTTGTCGACTCCGATCAGCACTCACGGCGGCTTCGTTGACCGTCACTTCTTCTGGACCCTTCGGGGCCGGCGCAGCAGTCACTCGGCAAGGGGAAATGCTTCGCTGTAAAATTGCCAAGAAACCTCCGGCCCGTGACATCCAAGCCCCGTTCGGAAAATGATAGGCATCCATACGGAGTTGAGCGTAAGTTTCAAGAGATATCGTTGATTGTTGGATGCAAGACAATCTGTTGCAAGCCATGATTACGCTGTGATTTCGTCAGAAGAGTCACAGCCTTGCATTCGAGCGACACGTGAAACGCTGCATGGATACAGGAAAAGAAAAAAAGGTTCCCCGGTTCCATCGGTTGGAGTGGCGGTGCGACCATGTGGCTCTATGCATTGCCACGGCGCTTTCTTGAAGTTAGCGCCAAAACACAACATCTCGTCGCGCTTGAACTTGATAAACTGTGAAGTGGTTGGATGCTGCTAACCTTCGAGATTGTACAGTAGCGGGGGTATAGATGTTTCGGCGGTCGTGACCGCCCACCTTCACGGTGATGATCGGTGGTGGCGCGAACATTGCACTATTAAAAGTCCCAGCTGGGTTGGTGAGTTGCGTTTCCGTAGCGGTCATCATGAGAAAGCTTGGAGTTGCCGTATGTTCTCGCCGAATTGTTTCTCATCTCCAGTGCCGCGCCAAGGACACAATCTAGTCAGCCCGTGTTTACTGTAATGTAAGAAATACAAATGAATGATATAAATATGCGAGGTATCGAAAGCGAGAATATTCTATGTGCCAATTCATGCCCATCAATCCACCAAATACGTTCGAGGATCAGCTCCTCGAGCATCGCGCAAATTCACCACACCGCCGGCTACGCTGGAAAGCGCATGTGCATAGAAGTAGGATGCTCTGGACAGAACAGCCTGCTCGACGAGCCCCAGCACATCTGTGAATATCAATGGCCATCCGTACGTTTGATGATCATCTGATGTGAGCAGGTCGTTGATAAAGATGACGCCATGTTCCATCATGTACTCCAGTGCCTCCGGTGTGCGTTCATCAGTTGCAAGATAGAATCTGTTGTGAAGGAAGAGAGGAATCGTTAAAAGCCCAACGGGCAACACAAGATGTTCGGTATGGCTACGCACGGATCATCATCTTTCGGTGGTGGTGAACACGTTTTGCAGCCCGGTCCAGGTGGTTCCATATCACGGTCAACGCTCGACGAAATTTTTTCTTCGGCAATTTGGCGCAACATATGACGACCAACCGCAAGACGATCTACGATCCTGTCGAAATGAGCCCTGAAGGTTTTCTCCATTACCAGCCCCGTATCTATGACTAAACGCGAAGGGCATCAGTACCATTATTAAAGAAGACGAACCCAGGGTAGTGAAGCTTACAATCTCCTCTTCGCATATGAGCGGCCATCCACTGACGACCCTGGACAAGCCGCGTCATACGTGAATCTATCTTCCCAGCGAGTTCTAGAACTTCGTGTGGGGTGTGAATTGCCTGTCGCACGATATTCGTGAACACATCTCGACCCTCCTCGGTAGTAAACCGTAGCGATCCCTAGGGACGAGCATATGTAATTAGTTCGAAGGCAAGACGAAGGCAAGCTCACTGGTTTTCTCCCATGGTGAACTTCACCTTCGAGAAGAAGGACGTCTGTCGTGATGTGGGCATAATCTTCCACTAAACCGCGTAAACTCGAACGAGGGGCAGCCTGTCGAACGGGGCCAGAGACTGACTTCAGGAATTCCATGCCCAAGCTATATGAAAAAATAAAATAAAATAAAATGAGTACGAGAGAGAACGGTGAGGGAGAAAGTCACGTACGCGCCCTCGTAGGTATAGAGGACCTCCCACCCATTCGCCCTCAACACGTTCTCGAGCTTATCATCCGTCTCAACATCGAACACGGCCCTGCGCCTGGGCGCGAATTTAGCGGATCTCGCCCTCGACCGACCAGGCATATCGTCGCCTGTCCCATCTGTCTCGGTATCCACAGGATCAAGCATTGATTCGAGTACGCTCCTCGCCTGGGTCCACGACAGGACGTGCTCGTCACCCAAAGCACCCTCCAATTGCAAATACGCAGCGCTTTTCTCTGTTTCCGTCCATTCGCCATACCGGCCCTTCTCCACGTCAATCGCCCTCGGATCCCAACCTCCCCGTGTTTGGTAGTCTTGCGGAAGACGGTCAACGCGCAACGTGTCCTCCGGATCGAACCACTCGTTTTCCACTACAAATAGAGTTGGCTTCCCACCTAGGTCTTCTTCATCTTCGTTACCCCCTCTAACAGCCACGTCGGCAAATAGATTTGGCTTGGAGTGATATGTGGACCGGTCCCAGTTGCCCGCCTGTGCCTCCGCGGACAGAGGGAGACCATGCAGCCTGAGGTACTCTGACACAAGAATTACGGGCTGGGCTTGCCGAAGAAGTGGTAAATCGATGAATTTGCTTATGGGCATCTTCCACGCCAAGGGACTGTGCTTGAACTCATCCGTGTTAAATACCTCGTTTCTGTTCACGGGGTCGGCGTATGTTGAACACACATCACTGCAAGAACTTTTAGCTGAAGGGAAACCGACGGAGGATATTTCGACAACTCACATATCGAACTCGCAGGCTCTCGCGTAAACAAAGGAGGGTAAGATCAGGGTGCGGTTCAGGAGGCGGGCATGCAGCACGGACGCCTCTAGAATGTAGCGCATCTGTTGCACCACGTCATCAGCAAATAAATATGTGAAGTCATTTTGCATCGCCCACGTTGTTCCAACCAAGTCGAAGACTGTAATCCCTCGCGTAAAACCCCTTCGTCCTCGACACCATTTTCCATATTTCCTGCAAGCTCAATTCATCATCCGGCCGACTTGGTCGACCCTTGCCATCGTCAGACGTTGTTCCAATCTGTGGTTTTGTGTTGTCATTCGCGGCTTTCGTCGTTTTGTCGCCATCTCCGTAAAAGTCGTCCAAAGCATCCGAACCTTCCGGCTTGACAGTTGACGTATCGGGAGGATGGGCGGCATGAGTTGGTTCGACTCGGCCACCATCATGATCGGCGTCTGGTGAACTCGGTGATGATGGGGAATGTTCAAGTTGTTGCTGTGGTTGGTAACGTCCCGACCTCCATCCCACCAACCCTGTTTTCGCTTGACCAAAGGCTCGCGAGATATCGACTGTTTGGAACAGTATGAATATAGAGGTGAATGCTAGCACCAGAAAGGATGTCTTTCTCCACATTTGCGACACCGAACGATCATGGGCGGGAGGGAAAAGGAGTGATGTGGCTATACATATCAAACGCGCTTTATTTTCGGATATCGGAGCTGGTCACGCACATCCCGCCAACTCACAAGATTGTTTATGTAGACACGAAGGATCATTTCACCTTAGTTAACCTACAGCATATTCTCGACCCATTACTCGATGCGACGTCTGAGCCGTTACTGGCAATGATATTGGTCCGGATCAAATTGATTGGTATCCCTGCAATTGCCAGCGCACCGCCGCACATCGTGCAAATATTCGTGTCTTCGTATCTCTCCGTCGGAGACTGCATCTGCAGGTTGGTTTTGGAGTCACCCAATTCCACCCCCGCATGTTACACCCATGGGGCGACAACATAATCACCAATGATCACTAGACCATGACCCAACGGACTGGTCACGCCGTAGCAGAGCAGTCTGTAAACCGATGTGCTCGGACCCCGGCCTAGATTCGGCGACTGTCTTATCTATGAGTCTACGTCGCCAGCGCATGCTCCAGATTCCGGGCGGTCAACGACCCACGTGCATTAATATTTATTCTCTGTAGCTGTGGGGTGTTCCCCTTCGACAAGTATATGACGCAGCATTTCGTGATAGGCCAATAACCGCAATCCCGGTCTCAAAAAACTCCACCTCAGTGGAAGAAAACCAGGTCAAAAAAATGGACGTGCGCATGTACATGGCATGCCAGTGTTCTAGTCCATGTCAGTCTGGCAGCACGGTTGTAGTTTAGACACATATCATGGACTGGAAATCTCAACGGAATGGCCATGACGGAGTAGGTGAAAATAACCACTGTCTCTGGATATTATTTTGAGGATGACTGCCACTGCTATGAATGGAAATAAATCCATTGATGCCGCCATCCATTGAACGCTTGCTTGACGTATCATGACCCCAGAATATTCTCGAAGGTAAATCATTTAATTGCGAGTACCTCCGGGGCATTGTGTCATGCGGCAGTAATAGTTCCTCTCGTGCTTCCCGAGTCACATTTCTTTCTGTACAACACGAACCTGAAAATTATCTAGCACAAGTGGCCGAAGTCCATCGGAGGACTGGGGGGATGTCTTGGAAATTCAACCAAAGTGCCGTCTTGAGTAGGGATTGTGATTCCAATATGTATTGTGAACGCTTCAAGTTTGACAGAACATCGACTCCAAAGTCACTCCTAAAACTCTTCATCCATGCCACTACACAATAACGGGAAATGGTTTGAAACGTACAAAGTTATGAGAATACTGTATGCGGTGGCAAAGAAAAATTGATTCCTGATCCTGAGTACGGGTGGATAGGAAGACGGACTGCGTGAGTCGGTGTGACTGTGGATCCCAGCAAAAGATCTGTCTTTTCGTGCGGTGGTATACGAGGCGGGCCAGCCTATGTATCGTTTGGAACTTTCTCATGTCACCATTGCTCTGGGAACCATTCGATTACGAGCTCATGAGATTTACAGCGGTTGGATGGTTCTGAACTAGTTAGTAAGCGATGGGGATGGTTACGTGATCGGAGGTCCAAGTCGGCATCAGTCCTTCCAAGTCGTTCTCGCCAACATACCAAGCTGAGCAAAACACGCATCTCCATACAAACTCAAAAGACATTGATGCGGGGGTCTTGTGGCCTGTACGCATATAGACACCGTAGTGCGTCAATGTGGGCATGATTCCCTGTTCCGTAACTAAGCAAAAGCAAAAATTCGCAGAAAAGTACTACATCAAATTCAACCCTCAAAACAGCTATCCCAGCGGTCTAGGCACGGAACTGGTAAATCAGATTCCCGTAGATGCAGAGGGCTTTAAAGGTACTGCATTTTGTTTTGCGCCTCCTATGTGAAGTACATGAGACATTTTTTCGCTTGTCCAGCGTGGCTCGAAAGCAAAAGAACATTCTTTGACGCGGAGGAGGAGAGATTGAGAGAACTAGACCCTGATGTTAAAAGAGTTGAGGGCTACAATCAGGTCCCTTCGGACTCGCCCCCGCTCAACAGTTTGTTCATCCCATGGACGTACATTATGGACCTGGACTACAACGCATTCATAATTGACATGGAGCTATATTTCCCTTTGGATAACATTCCACGAGGCGATAAAGGATATCATTGGATAGGTTGCTTTGGCCATGATGCATCCGGAGACAGATGTATGCGAATTACGACCCCTCGTGAATTCGCGGTAATTCCGTCCCGCCCAGCACCTGAGCCGTCAACCCAAGGTCTTGCGATGTATCACGAATTGGAGTCGAATTTGAAGTTGCTTCCTACTTCAGAGTGGTTGTCTCAACCCCCTACTTTAGGTCAGGAATTTGCCCTGGATGCGGCCGCCGAATTGGTGAAACTGCATTACTATTGGTTCTATCTCAGCCAGACATTGGAATTGAATGACGCAAAATTCCGCAATCTTGCCTTGGGTTTACTTTCCATGACCGCCGAAGGTTTCACATGCACGGCTAGCAAAAAGTACACATATGGCACGGCACTAAGGGATGGTCTCATTGATTTCGCCACTTGGATGGAAGGTAAATCTGACCGTCCTCCCGACGCCTCCAAGTGGTTTTGGTTGAGAGGAGTTCTCGTTCACTTGACTAGCCATCTGGATGTTGAAGCTAATCGCAAAGCCTCCGTGGGCTTGGTCGTGTCCGCGATCCAAGAACTGAAGCTCGACTACTGCTTCGCTTTGCTGTTTTCTATCAACCATGTCGTTGTCGTCAAAGTTGCAGACGGGGTTGTACATGAAAGCCGAATTATTGAAATTCTAGCCGCCTTACCGAACTTCGATTGGAAAGACAGGTTAATCGCCGGATTGACGCCTCTGGCACATGTCTTACGCCTACCTGCGCTCATGGACATAGAAAGAGTGGAGCCTGGAGCAACTTTTAGGCCGTTCCCGATGGATGTAATGCTGCAAATACTGGAATATGCAGACAACGGGGCGTATGATCAATGTAGCAAGCTGTCCAAAGCCTGGCGTCGTGTCTGTAAAAGAAATCTGCGCGTAGGACCATACACCGTTATTGGTCGCGACAACGATGCATTTATCGCTCGAATGAAAAATGGACCAATAACACGAATCAAGTTGTTTTGGACGTGCGATACATACCTCGAGAGCAAATATATCGATGGCGCCAACAGTTACGAGGTATACCTAAAGTCTCAACGATCCACTCAGGCAGATGTTGGCGCAGTAGGAAGCAAACTCGTGCGCATGAGGGTCCGTCCGGCGTGGTATCACCGTCGTGGCAATGATATTCGTGTTATCATCGCTGAGAAAGGAACTGATGTAGAACATAAGGTGACAACGAAAGTGAGGGAGACCATGGAGGAAGTTTTCAAAGGAAGTTGATTCGGTGAAATAAATTCTCTGTGCATGATCTTCTGATCTTCACTATTTCTTTCAAAAATCACCGCTGGTTCAAATCAACACACAGCAATCTTGGACTGTCATACATTTGCGAGAGTCTGTATTGTATACCATTGATTTGCGACCTCTTGTACACTTTGATTGTTATGCTGCTGCTACTGTATTCGCGGCGAAGTCGTTAACGTACATGGTTCCCCACTTAGCAAACATAGTGGAATTGAGGGGCGTTATTGAGATGAGCCAGGAAATTAAATATCATTAAATATCATCCATACCGTTCGGTTTCCGAGGAATCGCCTGACATTCTCGTAGATGAGCGTCGTCTACGTTGACGATGGGGATCTATCGTCACATTCATGGGCTCAGGCTTCGAATCGCGGATCCGTTTACCTATTCACTGAAGCTGATTCAGGTGGCGGGCTGGATACATACATTCTTAACATTTAGTTTCAATACTCTTGAAACAGTTACAAGTAGGGTTAAATGATTGGTTTGGACGTCTACAGCGATACGGAGGCAGGTGAGAATGAGAGGGGGTATCGAAGGACTAAGGGATGTCATTGACGTTCTACAAATGTCTGTGTGGGAAATGGCAATATTGATTTTCCAATGTCAATTAGCGTCGCCTGCGGTTTGAGAGAATTTGATTCACCAAACCATAGCTCAACATAATATCGGAAAAAGGTATGTAAGCAGGAGAAAGTCATGAAAATTCGGCACGTTCATCCAAGTCATAATGCTGGAGCTCGGCAAGTATGTCACTTTAGATGCCATTCAGGATTAATTTTAGATGACGTGTTAAGGTATACTGAGACGTACATGATATGTTCGCCTTAGTTGCGAATTGTAGCCGACGAGCAGTAATTGTGATCAGCCAGGAAATGCCTTTTAATATCCGAATATCCATGTAACGAAGAATCCCGTGAAGTTCTTGAACATCTGTTAAATGAGTATCCTGCACCACGATTGAGTTTTCGCAGTGGTCACTGGTGTGCCTCCGGTTTTCGAGAAATTTTTGAATAATACCCGCTTGAAGTTCCCAAATCCATTCGTTATCTAAAAGTGATGCTGACTCGTCGCTCCGGGACAAGCTTGCTTTCAACACAACCAACCATTCTCTGATAACCTTGCAATACCCATTGAAGGAAATATCAATAGTGACATCGTCCAGGCTGCAGTTTCCTCCACTATTACCAGTAGTCAGTGCCCCGCCGACATTGACTCGATCGATAAAATGGGTGTGCAAAGCCAGGCGATTCAGTGGGTCCAGCTTGAACTCGGAACCAAAAAGGACAAATCCGTACGCTGAAAACACCACTGACATGTCGCTCTCGGTTGGTCTTAGCTTTCCTTTCTGTTCAGTATTTGCGAGCATGTCGTTGAGAAATGTAAAAATAGCGATCTGACTGTCGCAGCTGGACTGTGGAAAATGTTTTAGATGTGTTAACATGTCAGACATGCTCGGCAAAGCTAACTTCTGGTGTAAGGGGGTAAGGAAGCGAAGGGTAGTTGGCTACCTAGCATATTCGTTGCCCATTCAGATCTGAATAGCCAGAGTGTTTTGCGTGTGTCTCTAGCTGGTCTCAGGCTTCCTCGTTCCGAATGAGACCAAATGCCGCGATCTAGGCTGCCCATCAATCCCGAATCTCCTGATCTCAGGGATATTCCGATATCTTGCGTGTTAAGGAGTTTGTCAAAACTATAACATTATCCAAACATGCTTCGTCTTCATAGTTAAACCGATTTGTCTTAGGTTTCCTATACCAGAGAGCTCCCAATGTTTCTCCAGTTTGTAGATCAGGTGCAAGACAACATTCGATAGCACCAGTAAATAAAGTTGAGCGAGGTCAGAGTTATTCCCTAGATTGATCTCTCGGGGAAAAAAAATGATGCAATTTCTTTTACAACTCGGATGTCGAGTTCAACCCCATCGGTGAGTACTTCAGTCGAACATCGTGTCAACCAGATTGTGGTTTCCAAGAACGAAACTCCAATGGCACGGTTTGGCACGGTTTTTAGAGAATGAGGTTGAACGAAGTCGCTGTATGGTATGGGGTATTACGCCGCAGTTCCACATGACTGACTGGACGTTATTGACTCCAGACAGTGATGCATTTGATTGAACAAAATCCGGGACTGCTGTGATAATTGTGAACAAATCGATGTCTCGATTGGAGTAGTCCATGACCCAGCCAAGTGCACGGGTGTCATGAGTTGTCAATTCGTTACAAAATATCCGTCGACGTTCCGCAAAAACGTCCAATGCGGTCCGAGTGATCCAGCTGGCGGTACTATACACATGCTTGGCAAAAGCCCGAATATTTTGCCATGAACGAAGCAATATTTGGGGTAGGTAACTGTCTCGATGACGAAGGTGATATTTGTGATCCGCAAGAGAGCGAAGAAATCTCCCAAAAGGCGAATATAACCCCTGTGCTCGTTTGGGCGGCGTAACTTTGAACGATGGTGACCACAGTTGGATGAATGCCGATAAAGCGATTGACAACCAAACTATAATGCATGCCAAACTTACGGCTGAGAGCTTCCATGCTACACGAAGGGACGGTTTCAACGAAAGACGAAGTAAACCCGAGAACGGTGTCTTGTAAGGGCACCCGGGGAATATAAGCGGTGCAATGGTTAACCACGTATACACTGCTGTGCCAGTTGCGCAAAAGCAAAACGTACAGAGAGCAACGGCGTCATTGATGATGTGAAGGAACAGAAGGAGTCCGATGAAGAACAGGAGAAGCGAGATGTGAAGTAGGGCGGGGATCATTTCAACGATGACTTCCATTTTCCACCATTGCATATTTTCAAACACGTATTGACGTGCTCTCGCCCGCTCGGATGTGGAAGAGAACCTCCTCGGAAATCGTAGATATTGGCGAGCCCACTGCCTGACCAAGACGGCAGCGAGGGCGCATGTCAAACTGAAGGCCAGACTCAAAAAGAAGAATATGTTGACCGAAACGTAACGGGGATCGGTTTGGAAGGTGGGTCGCACTGCAACAGGTGCGTGGCGCCATTTGCGAGTTGCTGCGATATCTGGAGTAAGACACTGATCGTGACCTCTCCGGTGTCCTGCGAAAGAGTTTTGTAAATCTCGATTACGAATGCTGTGACACTTGCAGAGAACAGAGCGGCCTGAGGAAGATGATATGATATTGTTTCAGTGTTCATCGGCAAATGGAAAGCGCCTTACAAAAATTAGCAAGGAATCCATGTCATCACGCCAATTATGAACGATATCTCGGTGATATTTATTTGCCAGCTCTAGGTATGGACGCCAAATCCTCGAACCGGGCTCTTCAAGGTCAAGGATGGGTGATCTCTTCTCGTCTTTGGGATACTCTGGTACATAGTGTCAATACATAAGACCTTCAAGTGCTCTTGGTCACTTACCTCGTTCCTCATCGTCCGTTTCGACTGGGTTCAGTTCGTTGCGTTCTTTGCTCACGTTTCTACGATAGATGTTTGTCGACATTGGTGTTTATAGGTTCTTATCGATGGCAACAAACGCCAACGCCCAATCTAACCGCAACCACAACTTGGGTTGTAACATGAGGACCAACATGCTAAACCGAACAACATTCAAAGTTGGCGCTCGAGAAGTTCATAGAACATGGCAGCATGAGAAGAATAACTTCAGCGAAAAACATTGACGCCGGGGAATTTCATAAGCAACGCCGTAAGGATGAAGGTAGATGCTCTGGATGCCCCCAGGAGCACATTCCAATTATTGAGCTTCTAGCCATTACGAGATTTAGTTACAGACAGAAGCTTCATAACCTTGTATACTTCGCTTTACAATTCGGATGGTTTTGACGCCGTCCATTGCTCTCGAGTGAGTTCGTAATGCACATTCCTCCATGCCAAAACACCCGCCTTCGGACCCTTTCCAACATTTTTGAACCCTGCGTCCCTAAGCGAGCGACCAATATATGGTGTAAGGGGTGACGCTGACGCCTTCACCTTCTGCACATTGTTATTGGCATTGAACGCCTGTTCAAGCGCATGCTTCAATAAATCATCCTGAACCAGACTCGGACGATAAACCTCCTCGACAAAGAAGTGGCGGATGGAGGCGACTTTGTTGGTGCCTTTCGACCATTTGACTTTGCCCGCGCGTGGGCGGTCGAGAAATGTCTCGTCTGACTGCGCGTCGAGAGAGGCGTCTAGAGCGATGAGTCCCACGAATTTGGGCCCGAAGTCGAGCAGCCAGAGACCTGATGCTGGAGATCGTGTATAATACGATCTGGCGTCGACCATGTCAGGACGGGCTAAAACTATTCTCGTCTGCTCCTCGAAATAGGGTCGGTTCAACCTTCGACGAGTTTTCATAAAAATCTTCGAGCGTATAAGAGAGGAAAAGGGCGACATACCAGTCGATGAAAAACATGACAGGAACTGCAGAGGCAGCCAGCGGAGGGAGTGGTGTTAAGTAACCCCATACGCCATGGCCACCAGATGGCCACCACCCCATGAACTGAATGATAACGGCACTCAAGGCAAACCACACCGATAGCACCACCGGACTCATAGTCCCTAAAACACAATTCGTACCATTTAACGATTTCAGAGGTCGATCACGTACCTCGAAGGTTGGCCACCGCCAAAGGCTCCATCTGACTCTTCCCAATCATAAACCGAACAACCTTGTCATCTTCCTCTTTGTCGTAGGCTCTGATACTGGCGTTCGGCGGTTCAGCCATGTTGGTGATGGAACAGAAAGCTGTTCGTCGTTGACATCTAAATTGCAGCGGAAAAGGTTTGGTGCTGTGACTGTGACAACCCACGTTCGTGGAATGTACTCGGCCGAAAGTTGCGCTAAAGGTACACTTTCCGATTTATATCGTCTAGTCGCGTGAAATACTACGCCAATAATTAGTTTTGTGCGAGTGCAAACAACAGAGGGGAATATACAGTGAGAAAGGTATTTCTAACAGTAAGGAATCGTTATTCATAGCGGCAGCGTGAAGGGGAAATCTGTCGTTGCAAATGAAATGCAATGTAACTTAACGGACCAAATAGAGCGACGGCGATTAACACAAAATTTAGGATATGGTGTCGCGAAACAAAGAAAACATGAGGGAATTTTGCGGGTAAAGTAGAGCTTTCGAATGATGGACGGTGAATTCACGGCCGCCAGTTCCTCCGGTACGGAGTAGTAGGCGTAGGCTTTATCGATACATCTCGTCTCCCATTAGGCATCGCAGGAGTCGTCGATCCGGGATTGAAGTTCTCGCCCAGACGAACTCGAACAGAGGATCCGGAAGACGAAGTGGCGCTCTGTATACTTTTCTGTCGGGGTGTTTGCGTCGCAGAGGGGATGGGTGGGATCGCTTGAGAAGAATTATATGCTGACGAAGATGATGATAGAGCTCCTGGGGCATGTTTAATTTTATCGCGAGGGTTTCGGGATTGAGATGGTGTTTGACGCTTAGGAGTTTTCGGAGTGTGGCTTTGCGGTTTCGATGAAGTGTATTCTGTCATTTGAATTTGCCCGGTGTTTTCGGTGCCAGGGAATACTGCAGGCGAGACCAGCGACGGCGGCAAAGCGTCTGCCCCATGCACAAATCCTTCCTTGGGGTAGAGCGGTTCATCACGACGTCCATCCAGATCTGTGCAATTGGCGCTGTCAGGCATCTCAGAAATAAGCCCAGGAACGGCGGTGATTGAGGAGCACGGAATGATGTCTTCTATCTGATGAACTGATGATTCAATTGCCAATGCGGACGAACGGCGGGGAATGCAGCATGCGGAACAACCGTTACGGAAGTGCGTACAAGGCGGAAATATTCTGTCATGCAAGGGCCCGGACAACGAAGAACCAGTCTGAGGTGGTGTTGGAGGAATGATGGGTGCTGGGTGAACATCGCTCGGATCTTGCTCGTCTTTACATCGTTCGCGGTTTGTGTGGTCGAGCGTTGTGTAACCTTCGCATTTCGCATCACCATCAAGCCTCCTAGGAATCTCAGCTCTTGAAGTTCTCTCCGAAGTCGACTTGGTATCCAAATTGACCGACAAAGGTGGATGGGTGATATCAGCCAGCAATCGTGCAACATGGCTCGCCTCCCGTTCCGGTTCTTCCAGAGGCACCAACCTCCACGTCCGAAGTCGCCGAAGGATGCGAACAAGAGCCAGGTGCGGAGGACACCCACAGCTTTCTGCGATCACGTAGGAGACATCGAGGAGGAGTTCGCGTGTGAGTGAGACTGGGTTTCGAAGTTGACTTTCGTGTCGTTCATCTACGTAGACGTATGAATCTTCTCTGTCTGGAGATATACAACTTTGTGGTGCGATCTGTGGGACAGAAACGATGCCTACTCCATTGTTGTCATGTATGGCGCAGAGGAGGTTGTCGAAGGTATCTTCAGAAGGAAAAGTGGCAAGCTTATAGAGATGGCATGAGGCGCTGAGGTCTCGTAACAAGTCAAGTCCGGGAGACATGATCAACAGCAGCCACACTGGCAGGTCAGAGGCATGAAACTTGTGAAGGGCGAAGGTACGATATCGGTCGTTCGGCTAGGTTCAGCTGCAGCTGGGACAGGACGTGTCCACGGAATGAAGAAGTCGTTGGAAAATCTGCCAAAACATAGTGCTACAAAAGTGGATATGCATCAAGCGAGAATCGAACTCGCGGCGGGTCGATGGCAACGACCCAGGTTACCACTACCCCATTGATGCGAACATTTTATGGGACACATTGTACCTCTTATACAGCAATAGCATGCTCTCTGAGACTCTTGACGCTCTGAAGAGCTTCGACTTCGATGAAACCTCGTGTTGATTGGCTTTTGCCAGGTACTGAGAGAATCCTTTGTTTCTCCTGGCGACACAACACCCTACATCGGATGCACACACCCACATGATTGATAAATGGCGTACGCGAGAGTAACGCGATGCATTCCGTGGTCAGATCGTAGATTGAGTTGTAATCTGGGAGTACTGCGATCCTCAGATGGCAAGATTGAAGATTTCCACCAAGCTGCGTCATCAGGATTCCATGGATTGTCTGGGAATAGTTCGGCGAGCGCGAAGAAACAGGAGTATTTCATTACAGGCTACAGTCGCCGCTCCGTCTTTCCGGTGTTAACTTTGATCCTGGAAAACATCCCAAACGGAGTCACGACAACGCGCTATGGCTCCTTATTGACCACCACTACCGCTTAGACTCCGTTTACTCTCTCTCAATCTGCGCTGTCGTTGTCGCTGTCATCGACGTTGACATCGCCCAGCATACAGGCGATGCTCGACGACCTCCGGCGCCTCCCGACGTTGTCCCTGACATCACGACCGAGTACCGCCACCGCCACGGTGACCGACCCGCTACGACGTGGCGCTCGTGAACGACCACCATCGCCGACACGCACATCGCGTCGGGATCCACAAGAGCACGTTCTACGGCCCCGCACGGCAGACGCTCGTGCCCCTCAATCCCATGTGACGGCACAAAAACGAATAAGGACAAGGGGACATACCAACTCCTACGTCAACTCTAATTCGGATCTTCAACCAACCTCGTCATTACCACCATTACCACCTCCCGCAAGGCCACCGAGAAACCCGGCTCGCCTCAGGCTTCCTCAGCGCCCGTCGACGGCGTCGGGTGTACTCGAAGGTAGGTTTTCAATGGGCTTGCACGCTACAACCCACGCTCTATCTTCGGCACGTACGGACGCCACAACTGGACCGTTACCCGCAAGCCTCAGCGCAAAGTCTGCGAAAACCACATCGTTCAAACTCATGTCGAGTGGTACCCCGTCTACATCGACGCTGGAAAGCACGCGCAAACCTCGCGACAGGACGCCGCCCGAGTCTGCGAAGTTCTCCACAGCCGACCGCACTATCCTCGCCGAGCTGCGACACAGCATTACCGCGCGCGAGTCCCAATTCATTATGCGCGGAGGAAAGAAACATCATCCATATTCCGTGATGGAGGTGCCGTACCCGCGTAGTTATGAGCGTATCGTTGTTGACCAGTGAGCTATACCCTCCATACATTCAAATTCGTGCGTTCGACTTCATCTCCTCGATCAGCGACGTATGGGAGGTCGGGTTCACGCAGCAACTCTCTAAAAGTGTTACATTTCATACATTTGACACTCCACCCGCGAAAGTGTTAGTTTGTTTCTCCACATCCTCAGTCCTTGACTCTTCACGCGACATACTAATCTATCCTCTCTCACCCCACATCATAAATATATCCACAGTCTCGAAATAGGCTGTGGTAAGTCCAAGTCGCGCATCTTTCCGCGCCGAACGCGTTCATCACGAACTCCCTCCCAATAAAGGCACTGGAACCTGGATCATGAACTGTGCTCGAGTCTGGAAGGTCGGTGTTCTTCTTGATCATTGCCTACCATTCACCACGCATAACACTCATATATCACATGACTCCTGTTTCAGCAAACCCACTTCGTCGGTGCGCGCTCATCGTTAATCGCCTCGGAGAGCTCTTCTGTCAAGTTTCTTATTCCTCAAATTTCACCTAGGAGTGGATATCGTACCGCTACAACCCGACTTGCAACGCGTCGGCTCTTCAGACATCGCGTCCCGGGTCACATGGGTGCAAGCTAACTTGTATGTCCCCTTTTCATCATCGCTCTTCACATGAATACATTTCATGTAAAATGTCCATTCCCGTCTGGGTTGGCTAAGACCCTGCAAATGCTGTGCTACACCCCCATTATCCGCGGGATCTACCGTGCCTGGGCTCTTGCATTGTTTACCTTTCAAATTCCCCTTCTCTCTTGTCTGGAATTCGTTCTATCGCCACATCTTACTGATTTATTATGCAGCCTAGATGGTCTCCCATTTCCAAACGATGAATTTGATTTTGTGTAAGTCCCATTTTACGGTACCGTTCGGCTGTAAGCTGTCGGTGCTTATAACTGGTACCATGACTGACTACTATCGAATTTCCGGAACCGCAGGCACATAATGCGGATCGCTCGTGCCGTGCCAGAAGACAAGGTAGGTTTCACCCACCCCTCAATTTGGTTACGTCTTTCCACTCTCCACCGTGGGTATGACAAGCTCGCTAACGAAATTGATGACGCCATATTCGTGCACTGCGATTGGTTGGGCATGCGTAGTGGGATTCACTGATCGAGGTACGCTATGTTCCGCATGATACTATGTTTTTATTTTTGTGTCGCCCTTGGCTACAGCCTTGGCTTCTGCGCATCTTACGCGACGAATTGGTTTTTGAAATTTACAGAGATTAGTAACGCTAACTGATTTGTTAGGAAATTATGCGTGTCATGAAACCTGGTGCGGCTATCGAAGTGCGCAAAAACCTCCCAAATGCATGAGTTAAGCTAAATGCTCACGCGACCTTCCACCTGGACAGGTCATCGAAGAAGATCTGTATTTTCCGGGCAGCCCGGCTGATCCAATGCTCTTCGCACCAAGTTCGCCGATAACATCTCCGACGACATCTGCCCCACCTTTACCGTCACAACTGCCTGGAACTCCTTTGTCAGCACCTGTCCCACAGCGTTTGCGCACAGATTCTATGGTCAAAGTCAGGCGAAGTTCAGATGCAACACATCCCAAAGTCCCTTCGGACTCAGGTAGCAGCAGTACTTCCCCCGCTGTAGTTGCCGCGAAACCGCGACGCGCATCAGATGCGCAAACGCGGAATGGACGTGAACCGAGCCCACATCGACATTCGCGAGATCGCCGATCAACGTCGACGACGAGACCCGGTCCTTCGTCTCGTCCGTCGTCCATAACCGATTTAGATTTCGGCGCGCTCTATGACAAAGCTGCGAGGCAGATCCAGGCGCATATGCCAACTATGTACAACTCATCATCTCAAACTGCCGTTACTCGAAAGAGTCCGTCGACGAAGCCGCAAGTCCCAGCTTTGCGTCCCTCGAGATTATCGAATGCAGCGTCTCGTGGATCTGATACCCACACACCTCGTGCGAGTATGAACCTAAGTACAAGTAGTGTGGCGACTGGAGGCGGAGACGCTGGAGGATCCGTGTCAGCTCTTAACTTGTCGACATCACCACCGATTTCGGCTTCAACTGTATCACTGGCTTCCTCACTGGCTAGCAGCAGCTCAGCTCACCATGCCAAAGGTGGGGTTACATCTCCTGGTGAACGTGCGCGCACCATGTATTTCCCATCCCCGCGTGGTGGAGCGAGTGAGGATCCGAGGGATCATAGTGTATTGGAGACGATATATCGTGAGATGCATTCCGCGAGGTTTATTAATCTTAGCCCCCTTGCGCTGTTGACGAATTTGTTCGGACTTTACTTTAAAGGTTTGTTTCGCGTTCTCTCTCCTAATTTAGAGTCTGATTTTTGCTTCTCAAACATCAGACGTACGCAGCCACGCCCCAATATCTTTTGCTTTCCCGCCGAGAGCACCGCGCGGCAAGGACGGAGGTTCTTACTGGGATTCTGACGACGACGACGCTGAGGACATTGGATTACACAATTTCGACCAGCAGCTGATTCCTAAGTCCGCCGACTCCAATAAGGAATCAAAACGGTCGGCCAAACAGAAGAGAAAACGATCAATAATCGGCACTTCGCAAATTGTCAACAAGAAACAGCCTTATATCATTATCGATAACTCTCGCGCACCTGCCGTGCCACGCTCTGCCATCTCCCGATCACCAAGACCGTCTCTTTCTCGGAACTCTTCTACGACCTCTGTTGCCACTATCACACCCGACGATGGCCAATCGCCGGCGTCTTCCGTGTCACCACCATTAGCGGACATGCTCCCAGGTGGTGTAGCTTACACGCGTCCGGGTCGCAAAGATTCTGTTCGCAACACGAATAGCCTCCCAAACCAAACTCTCGCCTTTGACCTGAAGTCTCTAAATTTGCATTTGTCTGCTAGAGTACAGGAGGTTCTGGCATGTGCTGAGGCTATGTGGGACTGGGTGCTCGAACACCAAGCACAAATTAAGCGCGACCGACCTTCTTTACCACTGCTGCCCCCACTTTCTGCTATTTCGCATCCTTACCTCAGTCCACAACTTACCTTTGCACATCCTATGTACGCTGTGTCGGCGCCACTGCACATAGTGCAGCAGGCGTTGCCGCTTCCGAAGCAGCAGCAGCTGGAAGCAGGCGAGGATAGCGGCAGGGACTCATGGGTCTGGAAGACGATTCGCGATATGACGCGTGCAGATTTTGACGCTTGCCTGATGCGTTTCGAGATGTAAGTGGCTTTTCGATCTTCGCTCAATAGGGTTCACCAAATCTGCCTATAGGGACATGCGAGATCGCATCTCGCTCGGTGTTGCGTTGAAACAGGAGCTCCATTGGCCAGTCTCGCATATCGCACGTAGCTCGGAACGGCGCTCCTTCGATGCTGCATGTCGCACATGGGACGCGTTGGATCGTCCCGAAACACCGAGCACTCCTACGCCAGAGTTTCCGAATGGTCAGCCAAGTCAGATCAACGCGGAATCCGAGTCGGAGGCGGAGAGCGCTGGCGAATCGAGTTGTTTGGTTCGGTCGGAGTCCCATAATGGGAACGAAGCCAGTCGAAGTGGAAGCTCAGAGACGACGGCGCCGCCGCCGATCACACTTAGTCGGACGTTCCGCGTGTTCGCGGCGTGGAAGGCGACCTAGGAAACCGCACCTTCGGTCCCGCTTCGGTTGACATTCAAACGTGTCTGAGCGCTCTGACTTCTGGTGTGGCCTCGTTTCCGTACGCCTGCGACAGGACTGTCTGGGTGGAGCGGGTCGAGGTCGCCTTGCGTGTATCGGTTCAACACGCTTGGGTCGAATTTCGGTAGCGGCGGTGGATGGGGTGAAAGTTCTTCGCTGTCAAAAAGGGATCGCCGCGTGTTAGATACGAATTCGAAGACTCCGGTGAAATGCGACGTCCCGACGCCACTTCAGGTTCGCTAGGGTGAGTTGGATGCTTGACTCAGGATACGGAGAACTTGCCCGATATCAAGTTCGACCGCAGGACCAAGCTCAGCACGAGAATAACATGGCACTGTCATGACGCACGTGCGCATCTTTCAGAGCTTCAGCCTTCAAACACACCCTACAACTCTCCTTCCCATTCTGTGCATCCTCCTTCTATTCCCGTCTCCTCACTCCTCACACGCGCATTCCATTTTCGTCCTTTCCGTATTCTGTATTCCGCAACACACGCAACGAACGCAACCTTCACAGATCTAGACCTTCCTTTCCTTTCTCATCCTGTCCAGCCTTCTCGACTTCCTCGACCCTTCGCCAAGTTAGGGAAGGCAACGTTAATCATTTCTCCACGGAGTTGTGCGAAGAAGACTGACATATCTGGACTCTATTACTGAATAGCCTCCCCATCTCGCCTCGCCTCGCCTCGCCTATATTTGAGACGAGTTGGCCACCTTGCCTCTTTTACCTCGTCTATACCTCGACCTGATCGTCCGGGACCACAACCCTAACTCCGGACCCGGCAATTCAAAAATATTACTCAAACACACCACCCTTCCCTGTCCGTTCTTCCTAACTCAGCAAGAAACACTTCCTCTCCGCCCACGAAAACGGAAATGAAGCCCAGAAGAAAGAAGACGTTAAGCATCTACTTTTCCTATACGGTAAATGCGCACTTCGCACCATGGAGTGGCATTGCCGGATATATCTCGTCCTTCTTTTCTTGTCTTTCCTGGCGAATCGCGATCTTATCAAGTTACCATTCTCGATTTACCGAGGAAGGTTGGAAGTAGCATCGTGGTGGCGCACATGCGCGCATGGCAGCACTGCACAGCACCCATACAAGGATGGATTAGGGGAGAAGATCATCATCGCCTATATCGCCCGCGCGCGAATCCGATTTTGAATCTCGGAGACTCGGACTCGGAGACAAAATCACTTCCATTCATTCAATTTCAATTGACGACCACCCGCGTCATCCGTTTCGAGGCGATCATGCATGCCTCGTTATAGGCGATGGCGTAGCGTTTTCTTTTTGTGGAACTTGTGTTGCCGATGGTTCGCCGCGGAGACGGAGACGGATATGGACAATCGACAACACGCACGGATATGGTACACCACGACACGCGACGACGAATCCCGCATGCAGTTCCAATGTCCAAAGTTGGCGGACTTCGTTCCAAAGCTGGGTTTCGATGTGGCGTGTCTACCTTTATTGGCGATTCGGTTAACCGTTCGCGATTTCGCTGGTGGGAGCCCCCGGCTTTCTTGGCTTTATATTGCGGTGTTGCTCTGGGGAGCCATTCTTGCAGCTGAAGGTTTAATGATAACGATGATGATGAAACGATATTTTTATGACGATATACGGTTTGCCATGTAACCAGATATCTATCTTACTTATTACCGTAACTATAGGACGGAAAAGCCTCGCTGTAGATTTTTGCACATTTGTTTCAATGAATCAATCAACGTGTTACCACCATTCCGCCGCTTAACGACTGGATGGCCCATAGCACGCAATCAACTCATCCTGAGGAACACCCATCCTCTTTGGAATCATCCCTCGACCCTAGGCGCTTGAGTCAGACATTGTAAATTTATTTTCGTACTTTATCGAAATGAAAGTTTCGTAACACATCGCATTTTCGTTCCTGTAGGGCAAGGGCAGAGGGGGAGGAACCGAAACTGAATCGGGAGGATGGAGAACGAACGACCAGTAAAGGAAGGCTCTTTTACTTTTTCAGCAAGCGTAAGGTTTTAAGTACATGCAAGCGATCTCGGCAGTGCTGGGAAATGGCCCAATACTGAAGTAGAAATAGAAATAGGATTTCTTTTCGTCGTCACATTTGAATTCGAGTATGTAGAGAAAAAAGAGAGAATGAGATAGGCGCACAGAGGAAATACCAAGTGGGACCCAAAGGAGCTGAACAAAAAAAAGGAAGGAAGAAATGGGGACATGGAAAAGGAGGGAGGGAGGAGGGAAATTCGTATTTAGCTAGATGTACAACGGCTGTTAAAGGTGTTTCGATATTGGGATACTTTCTTTCGGTTCGTATCGATTTCGTTTCGTGGTTCAAGGGGGGTTAGAGCACGGACGTGAGGCGAGGACAATAGGAAGACAGGGAGAGGCGAGGAGGGTGTGGCGCGTCGAAAAGGTGGCATGAAGATTAGACGGGGAATTGGCATAGACGGGGTCGTAAAAATCGCGTAGACGAGGCGAGTCGATGGGGACGAGGTCGAGGGATACAGTTGTCGTAGGAAAAACAGCACAAGTTCAAAATATGATCCCCAACCACAACTCGCGAGAAAAACGCTCAAGCTCGAGCCGTTCAACGTCTCCCATAATGGCCCCCTTGCTGTACCGGAGGAGGTCCCCACTGTCCATGTCCATGGCCGGGTCCACCAGGTGCGCCAGGCGGTCCCGGCGGTCCCGGCGCCATACCAGACTGTGCACCAGGATGATACCCGTACGGCGGCTGCATCATCCCCGGATGTCCGCTATACATACCCCCACCGGGTCCACCACCCGGTCCTCCTGCGCCGCCGCCTGCGCCACCCGCGCCGCCAGGTCCGCTCTGTTCTGACCCCTGCTGTCCGGCACCGCCAGACCCGCCCTGTGGTGGGTACGCGCCCGAGTTCGGCGCAGCGTATGACGAGGGCGAGCCGGAGCCTGGTTGGAGCGGGACGCCGCCGCCTGGTGCACCCCCTCCTATCGCGAGGTTCTGCGCGTGAGGCGACGTGGGGCTCCTCCCACCCTTGCTCCCCGCGCGTCTTCTACTCCCACCCCCACCAGCAGACCGCGGACCCTTCTCCGCGTCGTCGCCATGATCGCCATCACCGTCGTCGCCGTCGTCTTCTTTCCCGCCTCCGCCGATGGCGAGACCGCCGGGGACGTTGTTCCTCTGTGGTTGGCCCGGGACGGCTGGGGACCCCTGTGCGGGACCGCCCATGCCTGGGGGAGGCGGGATGTGAGGGGGTCCACCGGCGGAGCGGCCGATGGGCTGGCCGACCGGCATGGTGGAGGGAAGGGTGCCATGCGGGGCGTTAAGGCATGCTTGGATGAGGTTCTTCCCCTCGGGCTGGGTGACGAGAGGCTGGAGTTTGGCGGTGGTGAAAGTGTAGACGAGCCCTGTCTCTGAGACGACGAGCAGGAGGACCTGCGTCCCAGTCAAAGTACTAAGCTCGTATGCCTTTTTCATGATACCTGTTCAAATCCCAACGAAAGAAAAAACAAATTTTATTTTCTCATGAGTGACGGCGCATTGCAGACCAGAGTCGGTCGTTGGACGAAAACGCACCAGCCTTCCTTTTCGAGAACGTTATGTGGCGTCTGCTCTTATCCTGGATAAACTCGATTTTGATCTTGCGGCGACCGGCCTTCTTGTCAGTGGTCGGCTTCCCCCCCGCATTGTCGTCGTCGTCGTCGTCGTCCGCGCCGCTCGCAGCGTCGTGGTCGGCAATGAAGCCGTCGTCAGGGACGGGCGGGCCACCGGCTGCGCCTTGGTCCTGAGCGTGCATGTCGAGGGGGCGGGGTCTCTTGCGCATTGTCGGGGAGGGGATCTGGTCGTCGTTCATGGGGGGGAGGTAGGGCTGTTGTTGTTGCTGGGTCGGTGGTTGAGCTGGGGCCCTGCGGAAGGCCATTCGCTGTCTGTATTGGGCAATATAACGACTGGGAGGCGGGAAAAGGAAATGCACCGAAAAGGAAGACTGGGCGAAACGGGAATGGTCTTCCTGATATATACCCTGTGGCGCCACAGACAATACCATCAGACTCCGCCCAATACGGCATCTGCGGCACACGGCCATCGCCGCTCATTGGATGTTCCGTGGGAACTTACTCCTTTCGGCTTAAGTGCCTGTCTCCTCATTGGACACCACGCTTTCATTTTAGGGGCATCCTTACGTCACCCCGCGACAGATCGGATAAAGGTGCCTTCATAAACACCGGCGGAAAAAGGAACACTTCCTTCCCGCAAATAGGCACATGTCAGCCATATTGGTCTCTGATAAGATATTATTGATTCCGCAATTCAAAATTATTAAAATATCAATATCAAAAAACAACACAGTCAGCACACAAAAATGGTGGCGTAGCGCCAACTGGGTATAGATCAACTCCTGCTACACGTCTCCCGTCAAATGCATTCTGAGTGGCGCTATGCGCTCTTCACCTCCTGTCTCTGCCCAATAAGGCGCCCGTACGACTCCGCGACTCGAGTCTCGAGCGAAGACGGTCCTTTGTTTCCTTGAGTCTTCCGCGCTTGCCGCAGCGCACCGATGATCTCCGCTTCGCTGAATGGCCACGCGCCAGCGAGGAACTGCGCCGTGTCTTGATCTGAAGTGTGTGCAAGTGCAAGTGCAAAGGAGAACCGAAAAGCGAGAGTGGACACATTGAATGAGCGAATGATGTCGTAACGTGGGTGACGCGTGATGAGAAAAAACCAAAAAAATTAGGGTTGATTGGAGGCATTCAAGGCCAAAAAAATTGGAACGAAAGAACCAAGCCATCGCACACGCAAAGCATGAATTGGAATCAAAAGGCAAGCGAAGAACGAAGGAGGCAAGGAAGAAAAAACCAGACGGTGAGCAAACCAATGACCCCAATACAAAGCAGGCGTACCGCTAGGCTCCAGCTCCCAAACATGCAGCTCCTCGCACGACGCGTCCCGGCACTGTCCACCACCCGGCACCTCGTACTGGCACAATCGCTTCAAGATGACGTCCTGCCGTCCGGATAGCGCCCGGGCTTTGAGAGGCATTAGGTCTATTGTCGCTGGTGATGATGCACTGTTGAGATTTGAGGTTGCGGTTGATGACGTGGTATTTGAGGTGGAGGTTGAAGAGAGGTTGAGGAGGTCGGAGATGCTAGGCTCAAACTGCTGCTGCTGCTGCGTGGAAGTGGAACTCTCTACAGTCACCCGTGAGCGCACACGCAACAGAGGATACGGAGCGAACGGAGAATCATAGCGCGTGTATTTCTGTGCATCGTCTTCAGCACGCAAGTCGACGAAGCTATTCCTTTCTTTTTCCTGCACAATCTAAACTCATGTGTAAGTAAACAAGGGGAGGATTCAGCGTAGCTCGAGATATGAACGAAATGTGATCCGCGCGGTTTACGCACCAGTGCTGAAGACGACGAGGCCTGTTGTTCTTGCGCAGTATTGCTTGATTTGGGAACCTGTATAACCCACCCATTCCACACCACACGGAATCACAGCACACAGATTGGATGGAGACAACGAGTATGAGGAAATAGGAAGGGGCGGGGGAAAAGAACAAAATAGAGAACATGTCAGGAGAGATTCCTAAGATCGTAACGAAGCGGAAAGGGGGTGGGTAGGAGATAATGGAACGAATGCTCTTGCCACTTGTTCGTGTCCCGCTTCTCTTGTCAACACTACACATAGAATATCAGCCATGCACTTTCATTGGGAGTATTAAGAAGGAAATTAACGGAAGAAAAGTGAAATATGGTGAAGATGAGTTGATGCGACGACGCACCTTTCTCCCCCGTACCTCCATGTTCGAACCCATTCATACCAACGTCGTCTACAAAATTAGTCAGCCAAAATATATCCACGATAAGAACCCACGCATCACCGTCACTGTTTACAGTTTACAGTGCGGCGAGGAGATGTGAAGAGGGAATGTGTACCAGTTGTAGGCGTTGTAGGAGATGACTTGTTCGCGTCATCTAGAGACGGAAATTCAGCACACGGAAATGAAGAGGGAAGGAAACAGTACCACCACGATCGTCGTGCATCTCCACGTCCCCATCACCTTGCATACTCACCCCATGCGCATCATAACCACCCTCTCCCATCTCGGGCTTCGCGTTCCCCATATCCACATCTGTCGCCGATACCAAATCCGGCTCCGTGCTCGAACCCGGGTTCGAGTTCGTATTGGCGACACCGACACCGCCACCAGGTTCCCCGGATGGTTCAACGCCGGCGGCAGGTGCAGCTTCTTCGGTTGATCTTGCGCCTTCGGATGTATTGGCATTGTGGTTATTGAGTAGAGCCGTGTCGTCTTCTTCTTGCTTCACCTTCGCTGTCGTTTCCAGGGAGTCTTGGTGCTGATTTTGCGAGATCGCTGAAGTCGGGTGTGTCGAGGATGTTGAAGGTGGTGGTGGCGTCTTCCCGTTCTCCTTCACCTACAAACAGAAACCACCCGCGCCACACACGCAAAAACGACAACGACAAAATCATCATCACAAAAC
This sequence comes from Rickenella mellea, assembly GCA_004355085.1. Lineage (NCBI taxonomy): Eukaryota > Fungi > Basidiomycota > Agaricomycetes > Hymenochaetales > Rickenellaceae > Rickenella > Rickenella mellea. Next base: position 110,904 of record ML170225.1, on the reverse strand, counting down.
GGCCCACGGAGAAAGGAGGAAAAAGGAGAGAACAAAAAAGAATCATCGTCACAGAACAGCACGTCAACCCTCGCTTCACATTCGAAAACACACTGTCTTCTCTTCCCTCGACTCTGCCTCCCCTTTGCAATGAAGAAATATAATAGAATGAGAGACTCACCATCGTCATCTTCATCATCCGCGTCTTCTCCTTCGCAGCTATCGCCTCCTTCATCTTGCGGATCTGGTGCTCCTTCTCCATCAGCGCCGCCGGAGACAGCACCCCTCCTCCACCTCCACCTCCAGAGGGAACGGGAGGCGTGGACGTTCGACTGCCCATAACGCTCGATGATAGACTCGACGGAATGTACGCCGCGCCGCTGCCGTTCGTATTGGTCGGTCCGGGCGTCGGTGTTTGTGCTGAAGGCGAATACCGCAGATCTTGTCGATTCTGCAAGTGTTGCAGGTGTTGCTCATGGTGGTCCCGACGGTGGTGGTGGTGGTGCCCATCCTCCCCATCTCCCTCTCCGTCCCCCTCTCCATCCTCACTATCGCTCAAATCGATAACACACCGCCTCGACACCGTGATATTCGCAAACGTCGTCGCGTGCAGCTTGCGGCGCATGTACGGCGGGGGCGGGTGGTGTCCAATCCCGCCAATCCCTACGAAACCGTTCGCGTTCATGGTACTGGAGGGAGTTGAGCTCCCGGAGGTGTACGTGTTGCCCGATGCCTGGCCTGCGATGGACCCGGACGATCCCGTCCTTCCCAATCCAGACGCAGACGATGAAGGCTCAAAGTCGTCGAAATCAGCCGCGACGGGTCTCTCCCTCTTCGTACCCCGCCTCACCGGCACAGGGGCCACTGCAGTCGTCCTCCCCGCAGGTCCTCCATTCACTGGCGTCGATGTCGACGTGATCGGCGGTGTGGAACCAGAACTCGATGAGGATGTAGACGCAGGTGCGCCAGCGGGCACGGTAACGTTCGGCAACGAATTATGCCTATACATCCCAAACCCGGGTATGCCCTCCACCTCCCTCTCCCTCTCCTTCGTCGTCCCACCGCCACTGGCGCTGCGCTTGTCAACGTCCATAGCGTCGTCACCAAGGCTCACGGACCGCCGCGGCAGCGGATGTGCCGATGTCGCCGTAGCGGTAGCGGCAGGTTTAAAGGAAGACGATGTAGGCGACGTCGTGGAGGAGGAGGTGGAGGCTGTGGGAAACGGGATACCCAACGCGACGCCGCCGGAGACGATGCCCTCTCTCGATTTTCCCTTGCCAGGACTAACTACTGCGCCTGAACCGGGAAGCGGAAGCGGAAGGGAGGGAGAAAGCGGAGGTGGGTGGAACGATCCGGGGAACACACCGCCGAACGAGGTTATCGGTGAATACGGCGGGTGCGGTACAGCCGGTGTCGGCTGTGTTGAGGAAGGGATGAATGGAGGCGGAGGACGATATCCAGCTGACGAGGGTCCAGCTGGTATCGGTATACCCACACCAGACCCGATACTCTTCAAGAAATCATCCACCGCCTCCGTCGCTACAGGGGTCACGAGCGACATATCGCTCGCCGAGCTCGACCTCCTCTCCATCGCCCGTGCCCGTGCATGCGTGTCGATCGTCGGTGTTGTTGCTGTTGTTGATGATGATGGCGCTGCGTTGTTGGAGTTCGCACCAGACTGTGCTGGCCCACTGGGAGCAGTACTGGAAGTGGAAGTAGGCCCTTTGCCGCGCCTCGTAGCCAACACGGCCTTCCGAGCTAAGAGCTCCTGCCGCCTCTGCGCCTCCATATCATGCAAACTCACATTCCTCTCTTCCTCCTGCCTATACTGACTCTGACCCTGACCCTGACTCTGCATCTGGCTCAGTTGATGGTGCTGTTGTTGTTGACCAGCAAAAACCGACCCAGGTCCAGGAACCACCGCACCAGGTGAAGATGTAGACGCCGACATTAGCGTTGAGGAGGACATGCTGGTGGGGGATACGACGAGCGGTCCGTGGCCTAGGCTAAGGCTAAGGCTGCCGAGGAGGGGGGACGCGGACGGTTTTGCGGGAAGGGGGTGGGAGATGCTGGGTCGTCTCTGTTGTTGGTTATGATAATCGTCACCCCGCGACGGCGGCATTGTGGGCGGTAACATCGCTCCAGCACCAGCACCAGCACCAGCACCAGCACCAGCACCAGATGTCCTTCTCTGCCCTCCATATTTATCCTCAGAAGGTTGCTGCGATGCAGGTGCAGATGCAGGTGCAGTAGGAAGAGAAGGAGGAACAGAGCCCAAAGCCGGCGGTCCATACGGCACCAAACCCCTAACATCCAAGTTCTCCGGAAGCTTGAGGTTGAGCTCCGTGAAGGCGTAGAAGACGGCTTGGCGCGAGACGCCGCAGTCGACGAGGTACTCTGGGTGCACCCCCCACCCGAGAAGGTCAAGGATGATGGATTTTGTGAGGGTGTATTGGGGGAATGTCACTGTGCGTTGTTGATGAGTTAGTTAAGATTAAGATGTGATGGGAGGGACGGGAGGAGAGGAAAGGAGAATGGAGAAGACGTACTGGGAAGACCGGGACGAACGTGGAATTCGTCGACGATGTAGTCCGAGTATGTTGGGGTGTATGAGCGCATTGGTACATCTCTCGATTCTTCTGGTCCATGCTCTAGTGATCCGTTTGTTGATGGTCGAGGTGGTGGCTTTTGAGAAGGATCAGATACGTCCATTGATGTATTGTGAGAAGATGGCGGCGGTGGTGGTGTAGATTTTGTAGATGTCGTCGCAGTAGGAGCAATTGGGCCAGCAACAGCCGGTTGACCAGAAGACGAAGCAACAGCATCCTCATCGTCACTAATCTCCCCTTCCTCTCTCACCTCTCCCTCCTCCACATCCATCGCCTCATCACCTCTTCCATCCGCAGGAGGCGCATCCACACTCCGCATCGAGTCCGATGACGCCAGCGTCGACGCAGACGACGTTGAAGCCACCGTCGCCTGTCCAGAAGACGACGAGCCACCACCCAACGCACTTGGCTCTTCGGTCCCGTAATCGAGCTGAACCGTCGGCTGACCCGCCAACGGCCTCTTTGCCACCGTAAGAGGAACCTGGCTGGTCTCACCACCAGTGGAGGGCTCTGTCGGATTAGGTTTTCGCCGTTTTAATTTGAGAGTGGAGAGCGCCGCTGCGCGCAGGGAGGAGACGGCGTCTAGTGGTTGTGATTGTGGTTGCTGTGCGGGTGGCTTTGGGATATTCGCATTACTATTCGTCTCAGATAGCTGTGGTTTGTTACTGTCGTCGCCGGCGTCGCTGAGAACCATAGTCGGCGCCGCCGTTGTTGGGGAAGACATGGGAGCAAGCAGCAAGGCTGTTGTTGTTGTCGTGTAACTTCAAGTGGTTAGGAATCTGATTCAGCTGGGGTAATGACCGGCCCTGAACTAACCACTCTCTTCCCTTTATCTGCCACTCTTGTTCTCGATGTATTGGACCTTAAGAAATTTCTACGACGAGGTACTACGTAAGTCATTGAAGGATTTCCCCCGTGTCTGCGTACCATAATTTTAAGAGGCTGACAAAACTTCGAATATTATTGCCAGTGCTAGACTTTCCGATCATCTTGAACACACCCTCGCAAAAAGAAAGAACTCATCGTACTGTATTTGTTCACTGGACGAGGAAAGTATTCTCGCGAAGTACTCGAGTATACAGTATAGCTGTCTGTCAAATTTTAAATCGATACTGTTCTACAAATGTATTTCTGTGGCTTCAAGAGCCTCGGATTCATCTTATCGACGCTTTCACCTTGAGGAGCCAGGTACCCGACTCTGGCGCCGTTACCCTACCTTGAGCTTGCCGCCGAATCCGTTGGAGATCTCAGGGCAACTGGCAACTGGTGCGACGACATAGACTCAACATTTATTTTCGTATGGTATGACTCGGCCTGGCCTCATATGCTCCGAACACATCATCGCTTCGCTCCTAGGCCGCCCATTTTCCGCGAGCATCACCGTGACAGCGTTCGTCATCTAGATTATACTCGAGTACGACAAGCTCCCAAGACACCTGGATCGCCGTATCACAGCAACTAAACCCGTTGGCACCCGATGCAGTACTGTACAGCCTGCTTTTTCAAACCTACTCTGGATACACACATCTCCGTCGTGCTTGTTCAGTTTCACTCTAGCTTTCACTCGTAGCTGTCTCGGCCAAGCACTGGCCAAAATTCTCAGTTCCCACCCGGCTTCTCTCCCGCATTGGTGGCGCAAGTGCATGTCAGTACGGGCTTTGAAAAAAAAAAAATCGTATGCCATGGTGCAAAATGGAAGGCAAAATATACCCAATCTCCTCGTTCCTCCACATCTAGGACTCCGCTTTCCTTTCTCCGGGAACTCGTACCATAAAGGACTCCATTACCAGTTTTCAGTTTTGTGCTACCGCTCGCCTATTCTATATTTTTTTTCTAGTTACGAAGGCAACGCAAGTTCTTTACCGTGACTATTCATTGCCTGCGTCATACTCTGGTCCTTACCTATCTCTCGGATATGACTTTGAGCAGGTTTGCACCGTCATTCGCTATTCCGGAAGGTGTAGGGACAACGCTATCCCGCGGCCGGTTGAAAAATTCGGATCCGCCGAATCGCTTCCATAAATTCCACTGCAACACCAAATCGTCACTCTTCATAAACTGTGATTTTCACAAACATGCATCCGTTCACTGAAAGATCCCACGCGGCGTTTTTCAACCTTTCAGCGTACAACCAGAACCGTCACCGCACGATGAGTGTCGTACCGAATTAACCAACCCTGACGCGCGCACGCGCTCTTCGCTGGGTTATAGAACTCTCCGAGATACCAACCTATTCACGCTCATGGCCAGACTTTGTCTAGTCAAATATAACCGTCTCTCGTGGCAACGAAGTTTTACTCAACCTCGTGGAATTCGGGGCGTCGTAGCTCACGCTCTGCGGTTGCTTCGTTCGTGCTCACATGGCCGATTTCCGATAAATGAAATCTATTGCTTGCTCGTATTCAGAAACGATGATCAGCGCAACACGACCGTCCGACTCAAATTTTTGGGAATATTGACGAAAGTGATAACATATCTCGTCAGCGGAGTTGTCTCGCCTGTACAGAAGCCTACATCCAAGTTAAACGGCTGTATCCAGTTTGAGTGTCACCCTGCGCATTTGCCTGCTATTGCGACTCGGAGTAGGAGGTTAGAAGAGCGATGGGACGGTGTCGAAGTGGGTGCGAATTATTGGTAGATGTAACCAGGAAAACACGTCGGCAACTTGAACCACCATAACATCTTCTTCTGTTCGCATGGAGTCAGCGCGAAATCTACGGAGTTATACTTATAGTAAGCTATCACGAGGAAATGCAGTAAATTTGACTCACCAAGGCGAATCGGTATCAGCGTATCCGTTCGGGGACGCTTCGGTACTCATTACGGGAGGTCGTGTGGTCGTTTGACAGAGCGTGAGGTACAAGTTAAACGATCTCAGGATAGACACTGTCCCTAATGTAGCTGCGGAATCAGCGAAGATCTTGTGGTTCAACTGTGAGCTGATGAAGACCTCAGTTATGGACTCGGGAAACCGTGCAAAATATTGAACATGGCGGAGAACGAAATCGCCAAGCAAAGCTCACTGATTTCACATGGCTTGCGCAGCATCAACACGTCTTGTCGACGTCCATAAGAAATATCCCTCGACAAAAGAAGAAATCTAAACAACGTCCCTTGATACAACGCAAGATGAACCTTTGGGTTTCTGTGGTGCTTGGTGACAGCCTGAGTTCGTATGAGCGCTGCCAATGAGGGCTGTGGGTTTTCTTCTTCGGCGCTTAGAACTCATCGTATCTTTTGCCAAGTCCTTCTAACCTCGATATTACGCCGCTTCCTTCTGAGAAGAACGCTCAGCGCTCAAGCATATGTAAACACATCAGCCACGTCGCCGCCCCTTGCACGCTTACCTGCACTCCACATCCACGGACGGCAGGACACACATTTTACAGTGCGTTTACTACAACATTTGCAAGTTTTGTCATACAGACTATGTTCGAACAGACTAAACGCTGGGCCAGAAGTGCGGACATCGATTCCCTACTGCGTTTGAGACACGATTTGATTAGGTGAGTTCGTCGACCTCCGTGAAGGCTAACGCTGAATTTCTACGCGGAATCGAAGCGCCGTTTACACTCAGTACCAAATTTTGGCCGTTTTCCCTAGAGCCCCGGTCGAGAGGCATCGTTGGACTGTTTGACAACACGAGAAAACAATTCCAAGTGTAACGACGGGGCACTAGGCATACTCAACGGCCTCGGACGCATCACCTCAACTGAATCCGCCGCTACGATGCCCGGGAAAAGTGAAATTCCAGTCGTTGCTACGGGTATGCCAGAAATTGCTGAACATGTCCAGTAAAGTTCATAAATCATTACAGATCTTCAACATACGTCGGACATCACCCTGGATAACAATGTGATCGCATACAGTAACTTACCTGACGATGATATAGGTATTGCCATGCTTGAGTTGGAGGCTCAAGCATTACCAGATACAGATGAACACAAGCCAGCTGCATTAGATTCACTTGGGGTTTTGCTTTAGGAACACTTTGAGAGCTTTGGTCAAATTGAAGATATTGAGACAGCTGTCATACATCAGGAGCATGGAATACTACTCACACCAGAGGGACATCCCGATAAGCCAAGTTACTTGAACAACCTTGCAGTGTCATTGCAGGCATGCTTTCAGCGTCTGGGAGAAATGGAAGATATTGAGAAAGCAATCTCTACCATTGAGAGAGCAGTACTATGTACACCAGATGATCATCCAAATAAGCCAAAGTACTTGGACAACTTTGGAAATGCAATGCAGACTCGCTTTGAGAGTGTAGGAGAATTGAAAGATATTGAGAAAGCCATCTCATATAAAGAGAAAGCAGTACTACTTACACCAGATGAACATCCAGACAAGCCATGTTTCCTGAACAACCTTGGGATGTCACTTTGGAAACGCTTTGAGCGTCTGGGAGAAATGGAAGATATTGAGAAAGCAATCTCAATCTTGGAGAGGGTAATACAGGTCACATCTGATCAGCATCCAATCAAACCAAGTCAGTTGAACAACCTTGGACAGTCATTGATGGCTCGCTTCAGGCATCTTGGAAATATGAAAGATATTGAGAGAGCCATCTTAAATCAAGAGAGAGCAGTACTACTCACACCAGAGGAGCATTCAAAAAAGCCAATGTATTTGCATGGCCTTGGAAACTCACTGAGGATATGCTTTTCACATTTGGGAGATATACAACAAATTAAAACATCAATTTCATATATGAAGAGAGCAGTACTTCTCACACCAGATGGACATCCAAATAAGCCAACATACTTGAATGGCCTTGGAACCTCATGGGCACTGTGTTTTGGGCACAGTGGGCAAATGGAGGATATTGAAAAAGCAGTCTCAAATATGGAGAATGCAGTACAACTCACATCAGACAGACATCCAAACAAACCAATGTACCTGAACAACCTTGGAATCTCACTACAAACACGCTTTGAGTGTTTGGGGGAAATTCAAGATATTGAAAAAGCAATCTCAAATATGGAGAAAGCTGTACTTCTCACACCTAATGAACATTCCAACAAGCCAGCTCAGTTGAACAACCTTGGTAGCTCACAACAAGTACGGTTTATACATCTCACTGCGTTTAAGCTCCGCCTATTTACGGTGCAGCTAGGTCATGATTATAAGCTGAAGCTGCACCTAGCTAAACCTAGTTGAATGACGTACGACTATACTGGGTAGAAAACAGTGAAATAGGTCTGCGCTAGCTTCGACGAGACGACCTAGCCACACTCGCCATCTAGCTACAGACGTGAATATGTACACGTAGGTACGTTTAGGTACCTAGTTTTACCGAATTTATAAGCTGAAGCTGCACCTATGCATGGCTATTTGGACGTCTAGCTAGGGCTCCTATGCCCGCGTCTAGCTTCACTTGAGCTGTCCGGGCCTTAAACGCAGTGTCTAGGAGAAATAACAGATATGGAGAAAGCTGTCTCAAATAAAGGAAGAGCAGCAGAAATCACACCAGATGGACATCCTGACAAGCCAATGTACTTGAACAATTTTGGAAGTTCACTGCATATGCGCTTTGAGCATATGGGACAAATGAAAGACATTGAGAAAGCAATTTCAACTAAAGAGAAAGCAGTATTGTTAACACCAGATGGACATCCAAACATGCCAGGTCGGTTGAACAGTCTTGGAATCTCACTGGAGGCACGCTTCGAGCATCTGGGTGAAATAAAAGATAATTGTGCAGCAATCTTGAAAATTGAGACAGCAATACAATTGACACCTGATGAACATACTGACAAGCCAATGTATTTAAACAGCCTTGGGAACTCACTACAGACGTACTTTGAGCATTTGGGAGAAACAAAAGATATTGAAAAAGTGATCTCAAATAAAGAGAGAGCAGTGCTCCTCACACCAGATGGACACCCCAACAAGCTGACATATTTGAACAATCTTGGAAAGTCACTGCAAACACGCTTTGAGCATCTTGGTGAAATGAATGATATTGAGAATGCTATTCATATCTATTCCATAGCTACCAATTCAATAGGACCACCATCTAAGCAATTTAAAGCAGCAACAAATTTGATCCAATGTATGCACAGATGTCAGGACAATGATGGTATTCTGAAGGCTTATCATATAGCATTCAAGCTTCTTCCTCAACTAAGTTGGTTGGGTCTTACTGTAGCTTCTCGACATCATGCACTCCTGCATGCAATTTTCTTAGCATGTGATGGTGCTGCAGCTGCATTATCCAGAGGAGATCCTGAACAGGCTTTGGAGTGGCTTGAGCAAGGCCGCTCTGTTGTTTGGGGACAATTATTGCAGCTTCGAAGTCCAATGGATGATTTGCGTGAAGCTGATTTGGATCTTGCAGATAGAATTTCCAGGGTTGCATTGGCTTTGAATCAAGGAGTTCACAATGAACATTCAATGGTGAATGAACCAGATGTACAAATATCTTCTGAGCAAACCATCCAAAAACACCGTCAGCTTGCTGACCAATGGAACAAACTGGTCAAACAGATTCAGAAAATCAGTGGATTTGATCATTTCATGCTTCCCAAACAATTCTCTGACCTACAACAGGCAGCTTCTCATTGTCCCATTGTTGTGCTAAATATAAGCAAATATAGATGTGATGCTCTCATTGTTGAATCTCCATCAGTGCCTCCTCACCAAGTCCATTTGACCAACCTCACCTATGAAAAAGCTGAGATTCTTCAAAGCACATTGCAGAAGATTTTACTTGATCAAGGGATTCGTGATCGCAGTGGAGACAGACATGGTGGTCAGGCATCTGGAGAGCATTTGGATGCAAATGGTGCATTCAGAGATCTCCTTGAAGAGCTCTGGAGGTTGGTTGTCGAACCCATGCTTCTTTGCCTAAAATCATGCCAGGTGGGTGTTTCTCATATTGCAAAATGTGTAGAACTAATACCAATGTGTAGGCACAGTTAAAGTCAGAAAATGACCATTTTTGTATTTGCTGGTGCCCAACAGGTCCCCTCATGTTTCTTCCCATCCACGCAGCAGGGATTTACAATGCAGATGGGTCAACCTCAGTTTCACTTGCAGACATTGCAATATCATCGTACACCCCTTCGCTAAGTACGTTGCTCAACGGATCACAGGGGAAAGACAGGACATCTACCTTCAAGTTCCTTGCAATCATCCAACCCAGTACCCCTGGCACAAACCCACTCCCCGGAACTATTGAAGAACTGAAGCGCCTCCAAGTGCATGTACCCGCGTCTTCAATCCACATTTTGAGAGGGTCAGATGCAACGACCGCGAAAGTACTGTCTGGTATGGATGAATGTTCTTGGGTTCATCTCGCTTGCCATGGTGTACAAGATGAATCAGATCCATTGCAGAGCGGCCTTTTGTTGGAAGATGGTCGATTGCAGCTCTCCGCAATTATTCAGAAACACATTCCACGTGGAGAATTTGCATTCCTGTCTGCGTGTCAGACAGCGAAAGGAGATGGGAAACGTCCTGAGGAAGCCATTCACCTGGCTGCTGGAATGCTCGTAGCAGGATACAAAGGGGTTATTGGTACGATGTGGTCGATTCGAGACAACGACGCACCGTTTGTGGCGGACAAAGTCTACGGTCGACTACTAAAGAATGGCCAGCCGAGCGGTGTTCATCCTGCCGTAGCATTGCATGAAGCTGTCCAGGAACTCAAGAAACGAAATGGATCGAACTTTGAGTCGTGGGTCCCGTTTATCTACATGGGTGCTTGATTGACCGAGGTTTACGAACGATATGTGGTTCGAACAATTTTACGGTGGGTCTTCACAGTGCGCTGATCTTTTGTTGGTTCAGGTGTAAAGTCTCCCGATGCCTGGAATATTTGTCTATGGGAAAGGTCTGTCGAATATGCTGCTGCCGTTCTTCGCGTATTGGTTCGATGGTTTGTGTACGATAGGATGATAGATTGATGATGTCAAGTAGCGTGAGAAAAAATATAGTCACTGGTTGGCTTTGACTCGGATCTTCGAGTGTGATCGCGAATGGTAACTCAACCCAGCAGGTTCAAGTTGCGAAGAGACCGCTAATGTACGCCTACTGACCTCCACAAAACTTCAGTTTACACCTTCTTGATACCTTTCCGCAAAGCCATGACTGACCTCAACGACTTGAGCGTGATGATGATCGGTTAACGTGTGTGCCCACTCATCCCTTTGTCTCCTCTGTCTAAGGTCGCGACCGTCTGCTTACATCCACTATGTTCAAATCATCATTTTCTCTAGCCTGGAATTTGCCACCATGCTGTCGCAACCCTCTGAATCTGCGTGCGTGAGACGCCATCATCATGTTGATCACCTCCAGCATGCTTGGTTTCGCGTGTCGGACTCCCGTTGACTGCTGCGATGAAAGGGACATGGTGTGGGACAGAGATCGTGAGTGCTTTTCCATTCACCCTCATTGATCATATCCTCATGAAAACCCAGTCTAACATCACTACTCCTCTAACTCAGGTGACGGTCTCAACAGCCGTCAAACATTCAATAGTAACGCGCTTGCGTCACCTCGAACGCACGCCTACTTCCTCTCTAACACATGCGCGCTCAGTGCAACCTGAGTTACATCGGCAGCGCGAACAAGAGGCTACTAAGTGATCAGAAAGAACGCGAACAGCAATTGCAAACGCGCCGAGGAGAAGACGTCAACCAGCTCCGCACATATCCGCCGCAACAATTATTTGCAGTCACGGAATAATTGAGGCGCTGGAAGAGCGGTTCTCTACCATGAATTTCAGTGGTATCATCGAACACCTCTTTGCCATCGTCGAATTCCCCACCCAAATTTTCGGCGAACCCCGAAAATACGGCGAATGGAGGAAGCTCCTTATACACGAATGTCACCGGGATGAGCGGCGGGCAGATCGTCCATTGGCGATGAGGACTCTGGTGATTTTGGGCGAGGTGTGTCTTTGGGCTGGGGACGGAGTATGGGCGTGGTGATTCAAAATGGCTGAGCTTTGCTCTGGCTCGAGGTGTTCGGATGCTGGAGGTGCTGGAGGTGGAGGCGGGGACAGGTGGCCGATGAGGTGCATAGGCACCTGTGGATGCTTCACGGCGAACGCAGCGAGCCGTGTGAGGACGGCAGTCAACGGTAGTTCCGGTTCAACATTGAATTCCTACCAAAACGACCTGGACGAACAATGCCATTACCACCTTGGGTTCGGGAAGAGTAAGTATGCTATTCAGAGCAAAGGTCCCCGGATGTTCAAGCTAAAATCATCAGCCGAGTTCTCCACTTTTATCTCGTAATAGCTACTGGCATCACGGCACGTCCGCGCCGTGTCGATAGCTCCACCAATATCGGAGTGCTTAACGCTGAGTATCTGTACTCAAGATCATCCGCACGTACTGTACCTGCCGTATTTCACATGATTTGCAAGTAAGTGTCTTTGAAAATTTCTCTAATTGGGTATACAGACATCTCATGCGTTCTTTGTATCGAGTCGCAACGTAACACCATACCACATGAAGTACTGTAAGTGCAAAAATCTCCCATCACATTCATTTTTGTTCTCGCTAAACTGAACGACGTCTAGATTGATATATATGCTGAGCTTTTGCTTTACTGTACGACACGAACCGTTTCCTAGCCTTTTGCATGAATGTTAACAGTCTGGTCATTACCGTTACACGGACGTAGCCACTGAGTGATTTTATCCATATCTTCGAGGGTAGACGACTACCGTTGCAAATGGCGTCAGCAGACTTCCGGATCGATCCATGACGTGGTAACCTGAGGAGACTACCAGGCGCTTGCTTGCGAGGGTCGGAAACTCAACGGACGGAGTGGACGGCGTATGAACGAGGAAGACCTTTCTCCGGCTATGCATATATTGGGTGTGTCGAGGATCGTCTGGACCGAGATACGCACCATTCGATCACCGAACGTGTAGGAAAAACAAGCTGGCACAATAAGTAGATGGTTTCCAAGAATTTTGGGGAATGTAGGAACGACGAAGCATTTGAATCGTTAACGCTCCGTCAGTGATGCGACATGTCGTCCTAAGGTTGAGCACTATCAAACTCGAGCACATTACTGAATGATTGGCAGTTTACCCGGCCATCATATGCAGTACTGCTAATATGTCCATTAATTGGACGTTCCGTGGCGACGTGTAGTTCATGACAACACGACGGAGATGAGCACAACAAGTGCGGATCCACTCGTACTGTACATAGTAAAAAGGCTGTCTCGCCTCCCGACAACGAGGGTCGACAGGTAATCTGAGTTGCGAGTGCCAGTGATACCAAGCTTACGACTGTTCTTCGTGAACTTCTTTGGAATTTGGAAGCCTGCGTATGGTATTTGTGTTGCCAGAACGTCTGAGGAAGTTACGTGTACGTGTACGCGATTCGCGCTCTCCATTCTTCGTGGAATCAGCCTCGAAACGAGGAAGGAAACCGCAGGAAGCGATAGCGGTAGCTTGGGTGGATGCAGCAACCACTTGAGTATGAAACCTAGACGGAGGATGCGCAGATCTTGGCAGTGATGAGGAGGGACACCATTCCATTCCATTCCAAAGGAAATAGCGCGGAAGCGAAAATGAAGGGATCTTGAGAACGAATTTGTTGGGTTCCGTCCAGCATGCGGATTTAGGTTGCCAGGCTCAAGTTGCCTCGAGGATAAATCGTGGCAACGTGAAATACAGGCCACCTTTTCGAGGAGAGACCCAGAGAGAACATACATTCGCCTTGACTCCACAATTTTTCCGGTAAATCTACATCGAGACGCTATTCTCCTCAGTAATAGGCAATGTAGGCAGAAGGGAAAGCTGTCAGTGAGCGCCTAAACTCCGCACACCATCCTTTTCCGGATCAATTGCCGAAAGCATCCGGGCGCTGATCCATCTTGGGACACCTACCCGCCTCGCCTCCTTCTCCTTGATCACTAATGACACGGCGAAGCTAACCGCCGTCCCATTTCCTATATAACAACACACACATTTCGCCGGTCAGTATTTACCCTCCTTCTTCGTGTTCGTTGTTCGGTTTCATTCGCAATCGCATTCGCGAAAATTGTGTATTATTACGCCAAGCTGACGACATCGCCATTCATTCTTCGTTAATGGCAGACCGCGCACCGCTATTACGGACATTCAGTCCCGAAGCGCGACAACTACTACTTCTAGAACAGGGAACAGAAGACGAAGACGGCGACGACACGAAAGAAGGACTCGGACTCGGACTTGACGAAGAGCTTGAAGGAAGGATGGCGTCGCTCACACCACGCATGTCGAACCTCTGGGCGAGCGGGTACTTCCAGCATCGCGGGGAGAGAGGGGGCGGCGATAATGACCTTGACGACTCGGAGGATGATCTGGAGCAGCAGGAGATGAGTATGAGTGTGCAACTTATGGATGGGAGGACGCCGTTGGATAGGACGATTGATAGGATTGGTATGGGTGCGTCGCGTTCCCTATTTCCTTTCCTTTGAGGTTCGGTGTTTGATTTGGATTGGGGTTGGTAGGGAGTTATCAGTGGACGTTACTTGCGTTATGTGGCTTCGGTGAGTCCCACCCCATCTTCGCCCCTCGTCTTCGTCTTACATCTCGCAGGTTGGATGGCCGATAACGTACGTCCTCCACCCTCCACCCTCCTCCCACCCTTCACTCACACATAAATTAAAAAAATAGATGTGGATCCAAACAATAGCCATCATCCTCCCGCGCGTGCAACAGCACTACGCCGTCCCGGACGGGTACATAGGCTACCTCTCCTCATCCATGTTTTTCGGCATGATGATAGGCGCTATCGGCTGGGGGTCTTGTGCGTTTCTCTCTTCCCTTGCCTCTCCCTCTCCCTTCTCCCTGCTCCCTTCTCCAATCACCAGCAGTGCCACATTCCTCTTACTATCATAATTCTCTCCTTCTCCTTCCGACACATGTCGAGTGACCTTTCGCTGACTCTCAGAAATGCGGAATACAGGTTCAGACCTCCTAGGCCGGAGCATGGCATTCAACCTCACCCTCTTCTTCACATCCGTATTCGGCGTATTAGCCAGCCTATCGCCGAGCTATCCGTGGCTATGCGTCGCGCTTTTCTTCTTGGGCACGTCTGTCGGTGTGCGTATCCATTCCTCCCTCCCTCCCTTCCCCTCCCCCATTCTTCCTCATTCTTCCTCTCACTCCGCCTCCGCCTTTCCCACTCCCAAAATAGAACGGGAAATAACAGCTAACACGCACGCATAAACAGGGCTCGATGCCAACAGACGGCACGCTCCTCCTCGAACACATGCCCGACGGGAAACAGTACCTCGTCACCGCGCTCTCGGTGTTCTTCTCCTTTGGCGCCGTCGCGTCGGCCGTGGTCGGGATCGTGGTTATTCCTGGGCATTCGTGTGATCCGTCTGGATTGAGTAGTGAGGTCGTTGGTGGAAGGGCAGTGGGATGTGAGGCGAAGGATAATTATGGGTGGAAGTATTTGTTGATGACTGTTGGGTTTATCGTATGTCCTCCCTCTCCTCCGATCTCAGCCCTTTCGAAAGAAATACCCCAACGAACACGCGTCACCATCCACTCTCATTCCACTAAACTAACGCACAAACCAACAGACCCTCGGGATGTTCCTCGCGCGCATCGTCTTCTTCACGCTGCACGAATCACCGCGCTTCCTCGTGCACGCAGGAAGACTCGAAGAGGCGCTCGTCTCGCTGCGGAAGATATCGAAGTTCAACGGCTCGGAGTTGGACTTGGACATTGAGGATGTAGACGATAGCCCTCCTGTTGGCGGTGGCGGCCCGTGTTCACCGGCTGAAGTTGGTGGAGAAGGGGTAGGTGGAGCGCGAGGAGAGGGGCGTGAGGGAGGAGGTGACGCGGAGGAGGGCGTGCCGTTTTTGGTGAAGAGTGCGGGAGGTGGGGGGAGGATGGATGTGAGGAACGTGCTTTTCGATGTGGGGAAGGAACCGGTTGATGGTGTGTTGGATGAGACGGAGCCTCTCACATCTGCGTCTGGATCAGGGTCGGCGTCGGCGTCTACGTCGCCGCCAGGCGGAACCGGAATATTTGGTGCGCTTTCCGGTCAATCGGAGGATAAGGATGGCGTTCATGCCAATTCGCCCAATTCCAACGCGTCGCCGGAGAGAGGTGGGGTGCTGGATTATGACTCGACGGGAGAGTCGCGGACGCCGTTGGACGCGCATACGTTCCATACCCCTACGGCCGAGGCGAGGAGGATGTTGTTCCCCACCTCTACTTCCACTTCCCTGCCTCCGCACCCGCCGCCACCACTGACTCCTTCATCTGCCGCACCTGCATCACCTTCTGCACTCGGACCTACGACGCCAACATTCCCCCCTCCTCCCCTCTCGCCCTCGACGCTCAATATAGTCAACATAAGGACTAACACCATCGCCTCACCGCAATCGCTAACACCACGCCCCGCCCTCTCCCCGGAGCCCAAAACCGCAACATTACCCCGTCCACCCGCTCGTCCGCTCAACCAACCACCCAACTCCTCCTCCTCTTTATACTCACTAACACATTCCCATCCACCTTCCTACTCGCCCCATTCCCACTCCCACTCGCAGCGCCCCTCACAACAGCAGCAGAGGCGCAGATCATCATACGCTAGTGTGAGAAGTCGCAGGAGTGCGTATTGGTGGAAGGTTCCGAGATGGGTGAGGAGGCCTTTGTGGGCGTGGTTGGATCGCATTGGGAGGGTGTTGGAGGAGGAGTGGAGGAGGACTACTATTCTGGTGTGGGCGATGTGGGGGAGTATGTCTCTTGGTACGTTCCCTTTCCCATTCCGTCTCCCATCCACATTTCTTTTATATTCGTCGCTACGACTCTCCGCCTTTTCGAAAAAATAATGGCTTGTTCCAAACCCATGCTGACTTATTGCTTGATGTGATTTACAGCGTACACGATGTTTAACGTTTTCTTACCCAAGATGCTAGAGATGCGGAGCGGGGTGTTGGATGAGTCGCCGAAGAGTCTCGAGCAGACCATGTGGGATATTGTAATATTTACTATTGGAGGGTGTCCTGGTGCAATCGTACGTTCTTACCTCCGTTCCCCCCATCTTGTTAAACATATTTCTCATGTCATATCCAGTTGGGAGCGTACCTCGTCGAATCGTCCCTTGGCCGACGCCTATCGTTAGCGGGCAGTACGTTCGTGACCGCGGCGTTTTGCCTCGTGTTCGTGTTTTCGGAGAGCTCGTTCGCTGTTAGGGTTAGTACGATTGGGATAAGCTTGAGTGCAACTGTGGGTCTCTTCTCCTTTTACCGTGATTTTCCTTTTATTAATGAGAGTGATGTTTGGTGATTGTAGACGATGTGGGCGGTGTTGTACGGATGGACGCCGGAAATCTTCGATACAGAGGTGAGGGGGACGGCGTGCGGGACTGCGTCTGCGCTTTCGAGAATGTACGTCCCAGCCATCCTCTTGCGGTCCTCTGAGATAAAAACTCACCGAATTACCTTCTATATACAGAGGAGGAATGATCGCCCCCGTCCTCGGCGGTGTACTCCTGGTTCTCGACCGTTCCTTCCCGGTCTATACGAGCGTCGTGATCTTCGCGGTCGCAGGAGTATGCACACTCTTGCTCACGGACGTCGAGGGACGAAGGAAGGGGAATTGCGAGGAACGTGAACGCGTCGCGATCGTTCATTGATGGTGTGCAGAGCTACTTTGTGCCCTACATACAATGCACGTCAGCGCGTGCAGCCTGCGGGTTTTTTGCGGTGCATTGTTTTGCCGTTGCGGTGCTGGATGACGGAATCTGACTCCGACCTTCTTGTGGTTGTATGCGTTGTCCCCACGTATTCGATAGAACACGTTCGCTGCTATCTAGCACTCCTTCCCTCAAACAATTTTTGCATATCTATTGACAATATGGCAGTATAATAAGTCTAGCCGAACCTAATCAGACACCATGTACCATCGTCTACATATCTCTTCTTGAATTGGGAGAGTCCAATGCATTCTGACTTGCCATTGAATCAATCTCTATTCTTCCATGCCTTATGGTCAATACACTTTTGACCGCAGCCTGTCTGTAGTTTTATGCACGCCGCTGAAGGATACGGTTTCAGCGCGGATCGTAGGTTAGGTCAAAATAGCTGCGGTTGCCTCTATTTGGCATCACGGTTGTGGCGGTATTTTGCAGGCCGGGGGATCCAACGTCTTGTTCCTCCCGTCGTACTTGGTAATAAACATGTCGATCCATGAGCGCGGGTCTGTATCTGTAGATAGATATGTTTTGTACAAATGAATACATCACGACACCCGAGAAAGCCTTCAGATGCTTCGCCGCTACCCGCACTGTGAACGCAATCAATGAATAACTGCCAGTTGCAATAGAATGTCATAGGCACCTCATGAGATATCTGCTGGAAACGTCAATCGAGCATGCTACGGTGCTAGGAAGATACATCAATGGATGGAAGGCCACGGTTCACGCGAATCTTCACACATTCGTTCACTGTCTCCGAGAAGCTTCCAGTGAATTGGTTGTGGTCGATAGCTGGGAAGGCTAAACGGCAGAGGTGCGGGCAGATAACCGGCTCCATTCTTGGTGGACTCAGGCCGAAATGAGTGAAGTTGCCGCCTTCATTTCCTCCAAAATCTCCTGACTGCCCCGGTCACGTTCAAGCTGAACTTCCAAACTTTCCAGAGTAGGGAGGCGCCAAAGTAACGACGTCCAATCCTCGGCAGTCGGTCCTTCACCACGACATTCTGAGATGTTGACCTTCAATCGGGACGGTCTACTCCACGTCGCAGTTTGCATTACATGGCCGAGGATTGCGATCACAGTTCGTTTGTCAAAGGGGTGTATATAAATGAATTGAATATGCACCGTCGCGTCGTTCAATGAGCTGTTTGGTCGGACTGCGTGGAAATCCATTGTCAAGACTCCTTCCGTCGCCGAGATGGAAATTTCGGAAACCCGCAGGGTTGACGAGAACCTTGACGGAAGAATCGGAAGGGGTACAGAAGGGTGAGTTTCGAAAATCAGATGCATGCATGCATGGGGAGAGATTTCCAACTTCTCGAAAAACATGAGCATGTTCGGCACATTCATGTAACTCATTAAAACGAGGCGCCGAAGGCGGGGAAGTGAAACCGGTTTACTTGACGACATCCCCTGGTCAATTATAACTGTCTTCAAGTGAAGAATTTCAAGTTCAGGCGATACGCGTAGGATTTCGAGAATCTCGGTGGACAAAGTTGGGATGGTAGACGACATCGAGGTTAATGAAAGCTCGGTCAACCTTCTCAGGGGTTGGGACTTGAGGTACAGTGGCATCGGTGTCCGAATTAGATGTACCACTTTCAGACTTTCGGGTAGTGGATGAGACAAAAGCGCGGCTAAAAATGCGTGAGACGTGCATTGCAGCCCACGATGGATGTGTATGCTCTCCAAAGCGGATGGAAAGCCTCGGTAGGAACCTATCCATGTTACGGCCAAAGCGGAAATATTCAAACTCCAACTTCGTGTCCCAAGCTGAAGGGACAAATTTCTGATGCGATTCCAATGGGCCGTGATGTCGTCCAGAGCGGAAGAAAATTCGCGAAGAACGTTCCACTCAGAACCGTAGTCGTCAAACATCGCTCGTATGGAGAGTGGACGACTTTTTGCCCGTGCAATGAACGACGGGACATGGGAACAATGAGATGGGCTGATGTTGATGTGGTCCCAAAGGGATGAATCTGCGATAGCTGCCTGACGCCACCATCTGCAAACAAGGGAAGCGACTACCAAGTCACTATAAACGGTGAAACCTTCCACATCCTCGTACCGGAGATGTGCAAAAATTGTGCACAGGGTTTCTGACGGAAGTGAATGCAGATCAACCATGACCCGGGACGATGCTGAAAGCCGCGTTCAGAGAGCAAGGTTACTAATGAAATGTGAACTCTTGAGACGGTGGGTTAGACGCACCTTTAGACTCTACGATTGTCAAACACGGTGTCGTTTGCACTTTGCACTGATGGTGGCTAAAGGAAATAAAATTGACACGTGATCTGTCAGTGCTTCGTCATTGATCTCGCGCTTTAAAACACACCTCAATGGACTCATCTGGAAACACTCTTGCAATTGGAGGCTAATCGAGAACGACGTAGCTCGTATATTAAGAGCTTCTGATCTTACGATTTCAACGTGTTTAACTCCACGAACACGCTGGTGAGTGGTCAAACGCGAGAATGGTACTTTACTGACTACTGTAGATTTACGACCATAGGTTCACGGATTTGGAAAATTTTCAGACCTTGGTCTCGCCGATCTTCCTCGATCTCCAATCGAAGCTCATCGGCGAGGACTTTTTTTCTGGGCTGTGACGTGTGACGAACCTATGGTCGTAAACATACAGTATATGAGGCAGGCCTGCAGGTTTGTTCCAATTTGTTGTTGGTCTCGATCGAAATCCAACAAAAGGGCTGACGGCGGCACGATGGCACTCTCATTCGTACCCCCACCATCCCAAGCAAAACTTGAATCATAATGTCGTGCAAGCTTGTGAGTAGACCATCCTCCACTCGTGAACTCGTAATTCACAATTCTGCTGGAACGTAAGGCTTTCCACTCAGGTTTACCTGGCCAACAGCAAGGAGGCTGCTCGTGCACGTTTCCGAATCTCCATGGCATGTCCAAAGATATGACGAATGCGTTGCTTCGTAGTGTAAGCACCGATATGACCTCCTTCCCGTTTGTTAGTCTCACGCAACGCCGCCGTCAAGCTTGCAACCCTAGTTGACCCAGCCACGTCTTCCGAAGTGGGCGGCTACCGTCTTCTCGAAGTGACCTGGTTCAAGCCCGGATCTGACGCCTTCGGATCGCACCACTCCATATGGTTTGGACCTCGCGAGACACCACTCCTCGCCATAGCCACCGCTCCATGGTACCACCTATGCTGCAACGACCTCACTAGTCCCGCCCCACCCGTCTGGGCCGACGTCCTCCTCCAGGAACCGTTGGCGGTGAAAGGCAGCATCCACGAGCACGGCACGGTCAAGCCTGACAAGACCCAGCAATTTGAGGAAGACTTCAAACACGCGTACGCCAGCATGGTCTCGAAGGTTCCGCTGGCAGGCGAAGTTAAGCAGCAAGAGTGTGGAGAGAGGTTATTGCAGCTGCTCAAGGCGTTGGATGCAAAGGACTCATTCTATCAGAACCATCCGATGGATATTATGAAGGCGATGATATTTCCAGGGGCGACGCCGGGGATGGATTGGCTGCCTGGTAGAAGTGGTCCCTGGCCACGAGCCTAAATGTTCTCCAGATCTCTCCATTTTCGCTGCGGCAATTATTCAACTAGAATTGTATCCCAACGAACCAAATCAAGATACGTTCATCTTCCGCCTAGAGCTACGTTTCATATTGCCCAAATCCCCTTGTAACTAGTGAGCCTGACTGCTGTATCGCACGCGTAAGCCGGCTGCTGGTTTTTTCCATCATCTCGAAGCTCATCTTGCCTGAGATGAATTCTAAAGAAGATCGCACTAAGTCTGATATTGATTCAATGCACGCCTTCTCCCCCGACCTGTCTAGCTATCCGACTACCTTCCACAGCGCAGAATTCGCAAGGCCGGTAAAACACGGATACAACTAGCGCGATTCCCCGCAGAATCCGTAGCCCACCATTGAGTTATTTCTTGTTACTGGTGGATTGCTCCAGGCGCTTACTTCGTCGACTTATTGTCGCCTCGGAAGATGCATATATACATTTCTTTCGAGATTTAAAAACGGTGCATATCTTGGGTCCATAACGATGCCATATTATTGTTTGGTGACTCGGAGGAGTTGAAAAGCTTACGTACGAAGCGTCGGTCTTCGACACCTTGGGCTCAGATAGGAATCTCCGCTACTGCAATGCTCAGCAAGAACTGCACGGGAGGCTTTTAATGGACTCACCAGCAGGTACACTTGGAGGCTGGTCGACAGCGACTTAGGTCATAGGGCATAAGATCTTAAGATGTCTATGTGTTAAAAGCCAACGAACACGCTCATTAATATTGATCTTGACGTCAAACACAAGGATGTGCTTCACTGACTGGGCTTCCTTACTGACGGCACATCAGACGTCGACATAACTTGCAGATCGCCTTCCTAATCCGTCACGCATTCTGTCTTCCGTATCCCTCGCCTTCCCAACCAAACTTCAACCATAATGTCGAGTAAGCCTGTGAGTAGAACATCCTTCACTCTTGAAATTGAACCGCTTATCAATTAAGCTTGAACATAAGGTGTTCGGTCCAGTTCCACCTCCTCAACCACGTGAAGACTCGTTTTGCAATTTGATGTATCCGAACCTCCGTGGGCTTTCAAAAGAATCGATGAATGCGTTACTTCATAGTGTAAGCACTGATATAGATTTCTCCCTCGTTTGTTAGTCTCACGCAAGCCGTCGCCAAGCTTGCTACCAAAGTCGACCCAGCCTCGTCTGCCGAAGCGGGAGGCTATCGCATTATCGACATGAATTGGACCCCTCCCGGATCTGATATGATGGAATCGCACCACGCCGTATGGTTTGGACCTCGAGAGACGCCTCTCCTCACCATCGCCACTGCTCCGTGGTACCACCTGTGCGACAACGACACCACGCGTCCCGCCCCAGTTCTTTGGGCAGACGTCATATTCCCGGCATCATCAGCGGTGAAAAGCATGTTTCACGAGCGCGGCACGGTCAAGCCTGAACAGATCCAACGCTTTGAGGAAGATTTCAAATATGCATACGCTACCATGGTTTCGAAATTTCCAGGGGAACGTCGCGGGTGTTTGGACAGGTTCCTGGAGTTACTCAGGGTACTGCGTGAGCGGGACTCCTTTATTCAGAATAACCCGATGGATGTTATGAAGTCGATGATATTTTCCGGAGCAGGACCCGGGATGGTGTTGCTCGATGGGAAACTTGAAACATTTCAAAAGTTGATGGAATCTCCGTATTGCGGATAAATGCTTCGCGAACTCATGCATTCGAAGGCGACGGTGTATGCGAGTCGTGTTTTTATTATCGGTCAAACAGCCAATCTCGGGCTGAGAAAGAATAAGACATTTTGTTTTGCGTCCTGGGCATGCTCCGCAGAGTTGATAGCGCCTCATTTTACACGCCTCATGCTCAACGCACTGAGTCACATCCCAATATTAATGCCATTCACAGTTGGAGACCTGAGCAAATTGCTTTGGAGATTTTCATTTATTTGTTTAGCAGCGGTCCCTTCGAGATGTTGAGTATCTAAGTTCAGACTATATTACAATATAGCTTTACGACGTATGCATGAGGTTATATAGTTCAAACTGATAATTATAAATTTCCTTGTTCATTATTGATTTACTATAAGCCATCGTGTCTACCTGGAACGTATCCATGTTGCGGCTTTTCCTTCCGAAAGAGGGGGGTCGAATGCCATTAGATCGGTTGCATGGTCGCAACTCGAGGATCGTGGATGGACACGTCAAGTCAAGCGGTGACACGGATTATCATAAAATTGCTGCGCCAGGTTTTGTCGTCTTACGCTTATGCATGGCCAAGTCAAGATCCCAAACACTTAATTTTTAGAAAAAGAAAAGAAAAAAAAGTATATATACACGACATTCGTATTGAAAATGACTGTTGAACTTGAGAAAAAAAATATCCCTCATCCTTCATGAACCTCATCGTCCCCCCAAAATCTTCCCCACTCGATGTTCTCGTTCCGCGGCGCAAAAGGTCTCCTCTTCCGAGTAGGCGATGGTGCCATCGCGCGTGGTGGGGTGAAAGGAGAAGAGAACGCCGGATTAGAACCAAAACATTGCTTGATGACATCGCTGTCGCAAGAATCCACCTCACTGTTGAACCGTATTGGAGGCGTGAAGAGCATTGCGTCGCTCAGAGAAAGGTCCCCCTCAAGCATCCCCCCGAGATCGAGAGATGAGGCAAGACGGAGGAACTCGGGTGAGGCACTGGAACGTGGAACAGAACTTGAGGAGTCTGAGATCATTGATGGAGTCCCCTCCCGCTCATCGTTGAGTCCGTCCTCCCCGTAAGACGCGTCAGGCGCAAAGAAGCTCTCCTCAGCGAACGACGACGAGTCGTGGCCACGTTCGTTGTTGAAACTTTGGTCTGGAAGGAGACTGAACTCGTCCTTGACGTATAACCCCAGACCCGGCGAGATCGGGTCGTCCTCTGTCGCGATACTGTGACGGACATCGGTGGATTCTGGGAGTGCAAGAACTGCGCATCCGAAAGGATCAGGATTGAGTGGTCCATCGAGGTCGGTGAAGTCCGACAGCTGTCGCGCGATACTGACGTCTGAAGGACAATTGTCGGCAAGTCCAGACGCTGTAGGTCTCTCTCCGGGATCGAGAACAGGGAGAGTATCATGATATCCTATCGAAGATGTCGAGCTCAGTTGTCTCACGTCAGGAGGGAGAACTAGCGGCGTCTCGTTGGATTGATGAACACATCCAGGGCCACCCTTGGCGCCATCTGAACCGTCACCAAGACTGCCAGATGTTGCGTCGGGCTGAGGGCATCTGCAGTTTCCATCATTGTATGGGGAAGAAGAGAGCGTAGGGGACCGCCAGCCAAGAAGACGAGCAGTAGAAATCTTTTGTCCATGCCGAGAGGAAATTGCACTTGATGGCTGTGAGGGGGTTGACGAATCCTCTCCATCCGCTATAATTTCGAACCGCTTCTCGTCGTCTTCGAAGCCGGAGTCTTCATGATGGAAAAGCGGATTGTTTTTGGGGTCACCCGAGATGGAGATGTCAACAATCCTCGACCAATAAGATTGATGATTGCCAAAGTCCAAAGTTGGAGGGTCCAGACTGATGAGACCGGCGACGCAAGTTACGAGCATCATCGACATTCTGATGCGGTTCATGGTAGCCTTGAAAGAACCTGGTATCGCCAGTGTCGCCATCAGGGCAGGAACCCATGTCACTTGACCGCTCCCCATGTCCTTGTACTCCATCATCGCTGGCTCCGATTGAAGAATTATTGCGGTCGAAAGCAGGGGAACTGTAACAACCTCGTCGTCGGTGCGAACGGGTCGATAGATGTCGATGTAATTGAACTTGATGCCGCGAGAGTCGAAATACTCCCGGAAGTTCGTCGACTCGACGAACGACTCGTCCGCGTTCTCGTTGGCGAATTCTTCCGCTCCGTCATCATCCAGATCTTCCTGGACAATCGAGAATGACAGTAACTCGGGATTTGAGTTGAGAGCACCTAGGACGGAGTCTGTCTTATCATCTGCGACCGGATCTGACGACGATGTCGAGGGTGACAGAGGTTGTTCGTGGTCTTCGTCAATTGAACCAAACCGGTCGGGTAGCACACCATCTAGTGAAGAATCCGGTCCACCATAACCGAAAGACCCATCAAGATTCGCAGGGATTTGTATATCGCCTTCCAGAGGCGAAGCCCACAAATCCGTGACACCGTGCGCAGGCGGTGCGAATGGGTCCGACAGTGATCTTGTGCGAGAGACGACAGAAGGAGACATAGAAAGGCTCATTTCTCTTCGCGCTAGAGGTCGGCGACTTGGACGAGTCGGCGTTGATGGTGGTGGAGTAACCGACAAGGGATCTGGAGGGGGCGGTGTCGAAGAGATGGTAGACGGCTCATCGAGAGCGGTTTGAGTGTCAGATGTTATCCCCCAGTCAACGAGAGATGGCGAAAGCTCCTCAAGGCGTTCGTCAACCTAAAGAATGTTTTGTTACTCGAATATTGAAATATAATAGACAGTGATACTCACCATGGCCATCAAGACCAATTCCGATTGTATCTGCCTTGGTTCCATAAATGGTTCCATCGACAGATTCGGGCTCGACCGGTTTTCAACGTCTACAGTCGGAGTGAATGCCAGCGCGAATTCCGACATTTCACAGCTGACTTGAACCGCGTAGAAGAAAGTCGAGTTGGGAGGCGAGGAGAGACGATCCGCTCTTCTGAGGGAGGTGAAGATTGCTTGCATACCAAACACGACGCTCAGAGCGAACATGTAGGCGCATACCTGCGTAGCGACGATCAGCAGATTAAACAAACGAGAACGACGGAAACTTACAACGAAAAAAATTCCTCCAAGACACAGAATATAGAAAGTCCATTGCAAGCCGGCGATCAACGCTTTGGCAGTCAATCGTTCCAGACGTCGACATGAAAGCATCGTCGGCAAAGATCGGGCATCCATGGCATTCGTATCATCCGGGATATGGCTGAGCATCTGCGAACTACTGTCTGTGCCGTCCCTGGCGTGGCCGACGTGATTGAGAAGCGGGAGAGTTCCGACGTCGAGGAGCGGGAGGGTATATTGCGCATGCGCCGGGCATGCAGTAATGTAGAAGAGCGGGTTGACCAGCGCATTTGGACTGGTTGGCGATGGGGTAGTTCGACGGTAGGCAGGTGCGTGAGGTGCTC
Source organism: Rickenella mellea (assembly GCA_004355085.1). NCBI lineage: Eukaryota > Fungi > Basidiomycota > Agaricomycetes > Hymenochaetales > Rickenellaceae > Rickenella > Rickenella mellea. The sequence continues at coordinate 84,973 of ML170225.1, read as the reverse complement.
TGAGCGCAGGGCGGTTCTCTCCTGGAATAGCCAACGTGTCGAGGATTCGGACTTGATGCGGTTCGTCATCGATTGAGCATGTGGTGCCAGCCATCGTGAAAGGGTTCTCGACGATGGCCGAACTCATGCTGGACGTGGCCAATGCGTCCTTAAAAATGAAAGGCTGATAAATACACAGGTACGCGGAAATAATCTGAAGGGCTGCTCACATGAGAATTAGCTCCTGCCATGGTGTCCACCGATGAAGCTTCGACAGCACGTGTGACATTCAAGTTACCATTTGCGAGACCGTCTTCATTGGAATCCAACCACCGAGCGCGACACCAACCGGTGGCGTTCAAATGAGTCTGGAACCAGGAGTGAGGTGCAGGCTGTGAGAACCGCTCGCACGTATCCCACTCATCCAATGGTGTTGTCGGGCTAGGGAAGGCAGCCGGTGACGCGGACAAGAACGAAGACAGCGAGTCGGGGAAGGATAGAGGCCAAGCCTCAAGCGAAGGAATGGACAAAGGTCCGAGGGAGGCGGCGAATGAGGTGATGGTGGGCATCGACCAGACTTGGAGGAACGAAGGACTGGTGGAGGCCATTTGCGAGAAGATAAAGGCGACGATGGACGTAAAGCCCAGATTCGCCAATAAGACAGCAGGAAGCATGATGAAGTAGACGGCGGTTTCCTTCAAGTGTAAGATAAGGAGAAGGGCTGGGGGGACACCATTCATATACGATGACTGAGTGTCAGCCACATTCCAATTGCAACACGGTCAGCCGCAAGCATCATTATCCGATTATTCCGAAGCTGTGAACAACTTCAACAATCCAATGCAGTAGTTTTATATCAACAGAGCGTACCAGGACGTCTCAGACACGAATCTCAAGCGGTCGTCAATGGTCCTCCCTCGCGTTGATAGTTGGGTACGGTCGAGCTGAGAACGACAAGGAAAACAGAGAAGATAGAGGCATTTCGGTTCCAATATTGTCTGACATCGACAAATAACCCGACATCTGAGCTGATTAAATGGTGAATAGATCGTACAGTCATGTTTACAGCTCGACAGCCTGAATGATGTTGAACAGTGCAGATTTTGCGCAAATTTTCCCACGGATTGTCTAAACCTTTTATGGTAATCCGGTGACTTAATCTCAAGATTCTCAACCTGGCCCAGGCACCGAACAGAAATTGGTCGAACATTTTCTAGCCTTCGCCGAGTGCGACATTCTGTCGCATTTTGGAGGCTGGCAGCCCACTGGATACCTGCGTTATGGTGGCTTTATCGTGGTCTTCTGAAGGGAGCTAGCCTGACGACACCCAGGCGCCGTTACAACATCGAATACCGGCTGTTCAAGTATAATCGGCAGCTTTCTTATAATTCGCAAGAAATTAGAGTTCGGATCGACTCGCAAGGCAACCTACATGCTATATACAGTTTTGTGGATAGCCAACGGAAGTTCGAAAGGAACTTGAAGTCCGAACAGCGATGAGCTTGATCAATCAAAGAACTCGCCATCGTATCCCAGCCTTTCCATGGTCTTGTCCATGTCTGAACCTTCTTCGGCAATTACAAGTCTAAAATCGGTGCTTCTGACGTCGTATACTCCTTCAAGGAGCCTCATCAGCACGAACTTCCGGCCTGCAAAGTTACGATAGTTTGGCCAATAGCGAGTATCAACCTGTGGTCGTATGAAAACCTCGAAGTTTTCGGTTATGGTTGTGTTGCACGGGGCACAGTTCTGATGGATTCTCCAAAATAACTTCAGGCGCACGTCTGATCCCCCCTTTTCTCGAGCGCAGAATATGTCCCCGTCGCGACGAATGATCGTGTACGGCCCCACTCTTGGTTGCCGTCTACAGATATCTCGCCACTGTTTTGAGAGCTTTCTGAATTGCTCGTACGTATCGTTGTCGGCGCATTGGAGAATATACAACAGGATGTCGGTGGGGAATGAATTCCCATTTGAACTTGATGGGACATTGGGTTTTGCTGCCGCAACCGCGTAATCTCGGAGACGCAGGAAATGTACCAGCGGTCTCATGCCGTTGGCCAACCTTTTCCGCCATAGAACGTCTGGGATGGCATCCAAAACTTCGATAAGTTCGCTCTCATAAACCACGCCGCCGGAGAACTTCACCACGATAACGTGACGAACAGAAAACACCAGGGCAATACAGTAGTCCAAATTGTGTTCCTGAATCTTTGCCACAGCCAAGCCCACAGCGGCTTTGCGATTGGCTTCATGATCCAGGTCGCTGGCAAGCCATACAAGAACATCTCTGAACCAATAGAAGCATGCATTGCGACGTTCTACCCCCTTGGTTGCCACCCATGAAGTGAATGTGGGGAGGAGTCTGTCCGAGTTGCGTTCCGAGTCAATGTATGGTTCAGGAGCGATCCACATGAGGCCTTCGGCAGCCGTAGAAAGTAACCCGAGGGCAAATGTTTGAAAGGTTTGGCTCTCTGGTGTGTTCATCGCCAGGGTCGAGAAGGAATAGTAGTGAAGCATAATCAATCCTTCCGCAGCGTGCAGGGAAAGCAGTTGAGAGGGATTGAGGTCTTGAGACGTCCACTCCGATCGAGCTAGTGCTTTAGGTTTCAATTTGCTGTACTGGTCCAAGCCAGAAGGCGAAGGTTCAGGTGGACTGATTGAGCGAATAACAGCGTACTGGTAGGGTGTGGAAGGCTTAATATGGCGGTTACCAAACCCGTCGCGGTCGACTTCAAGGTATTTTATCCATGCATTGCCGTCTTCGCCACGCGGGATGTCAGCCAGCGGGAACTTAACCAGCATATTAACGACGAATTTCTCGCCGTCCAAATCGATGATGTACACCCAGTGAGTGGACCCAGGGCTGCCTGGCATCCATGTCGATGGCCTTTGGCAATAACCATATGCGGCTGCTTCGGTTTCGTCCGCGTCCGAGCTGGAGTCAAATTCGAGTTCGCTCAGTCTCAGTTTTTCCGCGTCGAAAAATTCTCTCTTGTTCTTGAGCCATTCTGCATAGGTGATTGGTGTGCGCATCCTAAAATCTCTAGGGTAACTGATATATAATGGCTTACTTTCAAATATCCTTTTGCTTTTGGGAATTGCGGTCACCAGGTCAGAGCCCAGGCCTTCTGGGTAAGAATCAGAGCGCTGAAACCTGGTATAGAATTTGCCTATGAGTTGCTCAGCTTTTAGCATCAAATATGTTCTGAAAGATGGGACACCCACCGCGATGTTTGTACGAGAAGTAACCTGAAGTTCCCATTTGTCTTGTCTATGATGAAGGACAGGCATGGTCTCATATGACGGGTTGGTCAGCAGCCCAAAGCAGAACTCGCGCCACCTGTTCTAGGCTCGTAACCAGCCCCCGTAGATGTCTAATCCGAGCAGCGAGCACGAAGGAGGAGAGTGTGAGCCCGGATTGACATCAATAGGTTCCACCACTACCTATTAACTACAAGGGAGTGCTGGTGACGAGCCTACACCTGTTCCTCATTACGAATGAACGTCTCGTCGTGAAAGCAAGACCCAAACGTCAATCTGTCAATATATTAAAAAAGAAAGAAATTTTTAACGAGAGCTTGCAAAACACCAGTCCGGCGAACGGACGGAAGGTTTGGGCTTGACTTTGCATGAGACGTGCGGGAACTCCTTTCTATGGATAGCACGTTTAACGACAACGAATACAGCACTTGCGACGGAATAAATTATATGCGGTTAACGAGCGATTATGAAGTAGCGCCTATTACAAAGCCATCCCGGGCTTAAATGGCACCTCCCCCACATCAGGTGTTGCCGGACGCGAATGGGGTGAGTTAGGCGAGCGCGGGGAACGAGGACGCAGCGGTACGCGTATCCCAGGAGAAATCGGACTGCTCCTCCTCCCATCCCCAAGATCATTGACAGAAACATCCACATGCACCGCAGGAACATCCCTGCTGTCCCTCTTCACATCACCACCCCCCTCGGGAGGCTTCACATTCGCAGACAACAACAGCGCTCTCCCAAACATCATCGATCCAGCAGGAGATCCATTCTGCGGTGTACCCGCCGGACTGGAATTCTGACTTGGGCTCGATGATCGGCTGTTATCTGCAGACCCTGACGATATAGTCCGGGGAAGGGAGAGGCGTGCGGCACGTTGGGACAGGAACGAACCAATCCCTGATCCCCATGCTCCGAGCGTCGCTTTCGCCTCGCCAGCTGCTTGAGCGGCTGTCACACTTAATGGGCGAATAGCGCTGGCTACTGGTGGTGCCGCCGCTGGAGGCTGTGAAACGGACGCAGGACGGCTGTTCGAGTCCGCGGGAGTCGTCACCTCCGCATCGGCCTTCGTAATCTCCACAGGTGTACCAGAGGATGTCGATGAGCTATCGTCATGCAGGGATCCAACGCTTCCAGATCGCTGCGTGGCCCACCGTCCTCTCACGCCTTCCATAGCCTTGAAGAAATTCGTCGAACCCGTCGCAATTGTCCTTGAAATCGCCTCTCGAGTCGGAGCGAGCTGCTGTTCGAGCTTCAGGTCTTGTAAGCCTTCTTGCAGACGAAGACCAATATCTGTGACGACATTCGGTTTTGCAGCACACGGGTGTCTACGATTACAAATGTAAACAAGGGCAAATGGAAAGAGCGCGTCCACTCACCTAGCCTCAACAATATCAAACAACAACGGATCCGTAATGCGATTCCATACTTCGAACGCATTAGTCTGCCGAAACTCCGATATCCACAACGGGTTGAAGTCCGCTATCGCATTACCGTCGCTCCCACCTGCGGTAGTCCATAGGTAAGGTCATGAAATACTCAGCGAAGATCTGCTGTTTCGCACCAGACGTATCAGTAATGAGGACATTTTGCTTCTCGCCTTTCCCCAGGAAATCAGCGTATTTCACGGAAGCAAGGGCGGAGGAGACGTATTCTTCGAACTTCCCACAATAAATTAGCAAATGCGAAATGTGAAAGTAGAGTCGATCACCTTAGTCCGCAAATAATCATCGCTCCCTTTGAAACTAGAGAGAAAACACACGCTCACTAAGCTTACACCGAAGCGATCGCAGCCAAGAAAAAAACAGGAAACGTACTGCATCCCCGTCGGCCGCGTCGGGTCACTTTCGTTCCACCCCTCGTTTACATCTTTCACAACCTCGTCCATCCACAAACGGTCCGCAGGCGTCAGCCCAGCCGACCGCTCCAGCTTCGGATCCCTGAATTCGAAGGTATTCGTCTCGATCTATCGTAGCGCAAAAACAAGAAACAAAGAAACAAGCGCGAAGTCAGTCAAAATCAAAATTCGTGATCGCTTCGGGAAGACAAGAGGGAGAGAGAAAGAAAACGTACGTTAATGAGCAGATCTATCTCCTTCTGCTGCGTCAAGATCGAGTTCGTGCTCCCACACAACCAGCTCTTCGTCTCCTTCACCAAATCCATCTGTTGTAACGGCAAATACGGCTGAAAGAACGCTTCCTAATGGCCGGCCACCGTAAGCGAAAAAGTGTTCGTATTAGTGAAAAGTCATGAGGACGAACCTTCCCAAAAATATCTAACGGAAGCCCGAGGTACGCCAACAGGCTCTTCCGATCACTCGTCCGCAACGAAGTAGGTCGCTCGAGCGTAGGTGCGCGCGAAGCGAGCGGCGGCGAGCCGCAGTCATCTAAAGTTTGCAACAATCCTATATATATCCGAAAACATTCCATTGGAGATTTATTAGAATTCGAGGAATTTTAATGGCAATTCGAGGGAAAAGTGGGCAAATGAGTGATCGTTATAGGGGGAAGGGAGGGAGGGAACGCACCGGGTATCAATGAGATGAGGGAATATTGGTACGTGCAGAGTTTCTCTACGGGGTGTCCGTAGAACATGATCTGCATCCGATTCGAGGTTTATTAGATTCGAAAGCTGAATAACGATTAGACAAATAAACAGAAATAGACGTACGCGTTTTTGAAGCATGAGCGCCTTGAGAAGAATTAACGTCCGACTGCGGAATGTATGTACAAGTTCGCGGCTGTCATCATCGTCATCATCGTCATCACCAAAATTCACGTTAGCGTCCATACGAAATTGATAAGAAGGCGATACGCACAGGCTGGTACCTACCAACAACACAAAAGACAAGTCAATTAATTGATCAATAGAGTATTCGCGTGACCAGTGAACGTACCCATATACAACCCGCTCTCCGTCAACTGCGTCCTCAACGACGTCTCCAACGACTCGCGAAACGCAACGAGTATATCCGTTTCTCGGAAATCTCTAATATACCAAAACACATTTAGACGCAAGCACGTAAAAACATGAAAGGATGAGAAGTGAATTAGGTCATGTCAGGTGAGGTATGGTTGGAGGTTAATATTGACGCACCGTTGGTTGAACAAAGCCCTCGTCACCACGCCTAGTTTATCTCTGTTTAACAAAAATAATTTTGTAAATCAGCATCCTATCCTCCCCACCCCACACGACATCAAGTGAAAAGTCTAAAACACACCTAATAGGCCCAAAAACGGGCTTACTCGCCAACACCACAACAGCCTTCTGCACCGTCGACCGCGTGACAACCTCCGTGTCACGCGCGATGAGCTCGGAGGATTTGATCTGCCGGTTGCACGATATCCCGAATATCGTCGTTGTTGCCGTTGGGATTGGGATCGATTTCGTTTTTGTTGTTGAGGCGGAGATGGAGGAGGAGGGGAGGGGGGTGGAGAGGGAGGAGGGCGAGAATGAGGGTGAGGGGACGAGGTGGAAGTAGGAGTAGTCTTCTGTTGTCTATTGCGTTTACAGATTTCAAACAATTGAAATTTGGGGATATGTGGAGAGGAGAGGGACGTACCATGTGCGCACCGTCCGGGAGAGCAAGGAATGGCAGGATTTTGGAGATCTCATCGTCCTCGAATATCGCGCCGTCGGAGAATTCGATCTTGGGACCAACCTGTACAACAAGAGCGAGAGGTGAGTTCAAATGATACGGTAACTTAAGGCCTACTCCGGGCATTGGTGGCCACTTCTCGAGCACGCCACACCTCGGAAGTGTGACAAAACACCGGAATGAAACTCACAAGGTGGTTGAAATCGACGAGTCCGATGCCCAGTACGAGTGGACCCGTAGGTGGTTCAAGCAACATAGACTCCGGCCGGGCTTTCTTAGACGAGTTCGAAGAGAACGAAGCGAGAGAGGCGGCATCGCTGTCCAGCGAGAACGGTTTCGGCGGGTAGCTAGTACTTGATCCTTTCAAGAGGTCATTAGCGGAAATCATAGAGCTAGAACGGGTATCGGGTCTGCTGCTGCTCGGACTGAACGTCGGGTCCAGGTCTTCGTCGGTTCCGAGGTTGGATTCGACGAAACTCGAGCTTGACGATTCAGGGATTTTGGGTGCTGTAGGCGAGAAGCGCATGCTAGACGTCATGGTGTGTGCCAGCGGTGTAGGCTCCGCCATTGTTGAAGATAATGGTGACGAGAAGGACGCGAGAGGCTGCGCGACGAAAGACTGAGATGGGATGTGTTCCATCGCATGATGGTGATGGTGTTGATCGGGCGGTGTTGGCGGTGAGGAGAGGTCGATAGACCGCGCTGATGCGGTGTCAGCATCGTCGTCGTCGTCGTCGTCGTCGTCAAAGTTGTCGAGAAACGCAGGTCGCGTCGGCGACGGCGACGGCGAGCGATGCAAGACGGAAGACGTCATGGTAGAGAAGGTAGCCGAAAGGAAAGTGAAAGCAGCAGGCAGGAACACAAACAGGGTCCTTGATCATGTGATGGGAATGGATTAGATAAGCCGAGGAAAGATGTAAATAAGGACCGGCAGGACCGGGACCAAAAAGCTTCCCGACCACCATGGCGTCCGCTGGAGGGCCTACGACGACGACAGCAGTCCACCACTCTCATCCTCCAGTCCCCTTCGCCGACTTCCAGTTCTCCTTCGACCCCGCCATCCATCCCCTCTTCCCAGAGCCCCACCCAGTCCCCCCGTCTGCAGACCTCTTCTCCCCATCGGAAACTACAAATCTTTTTGGCTTCCTCGATAACTTCAACTGGGAGTTTGAGTCGAATGGGTACTTGCACAATCAGGCGAGTAGGCACCATCGCCAGCATGACCAGCAGCAGCAGCAGCAGCACCATCACCAGCATCATCACCAGCAGCAGCAGCAGTACCATTATGATTTCCAGCAGACTGGGCCTCCTCCTCCGCCTGAGCCGTCCGTTTACGGCACCCATATGACCCGCCCGTCCTCATCCTTGGGTGGATATGGCCACCACATCAACGGCTCACCGCCGAGGAAATCCGCCTCCCCGACCTCATCCACCGCCTCCTCCCAGCTAACCCCGATCATCCCCTCCTCCCTCTCCTCCTTCCCGCACACCACCCACTCCTCCTCAGGAACCACCACCCCCACAACCACCGCCACCAATGGAGCAAAATCCAAATCCCTCCTCTCCAACCCGCAAAAACGCATGAACCACATCATGTCCGAGCAGAAGCGGCGCAACGCCATCCGCGAGGGGTACGCACAGCTCACCACCCTCCTCGCCCCCGCCGGCGCCCCGCCTGGCACTGGCATGCCCACGCGCGGGCGGCCCAAGGGGAGCGGAGGCCGCGGGAAGGGAAGGCCGGGGAAGGGGAAGAGCGGGGTGTTGCTCAGGGCCGTCGAGTACATCCATTGGCTCGAGGAGGGGCGGGAGGCGCTGAGGGAGGAAGTCCGCCGCATGGAGGCCGCTGCTGGACTCCGAGTCGACTTATGAAATCTTACATGCATCACACGTCCTCAATGCCGTATTACGGTGCGTACCCCTTTACCCAATTTTCGTTTTTTTTTCCTCGAATGGTTTTTACTCATCTCGATTGTTTTTGCAAACAGACATGGAAACGATACCCACTAATCGTCGAAGAAAGATTACGCCTTTACACGCCCCCAAGTATGCAATAATTATTGCTCTGTCAAATCGCGCGAATGCACCATCGTCGTCAGGAAGCCATTTTTTCCAACCTTCCTTTAACCTAATAACTACCAACAACTTCACATTCGTTTGTTTCCTCCCCTTCTTTCGCTTCGCCCTCGCTTTCGCTTTCACGCCATACATAATTGATCAACGCTTTCCTACCCAACCTACTTTACATTTACTATTTACCATTATCCATACCACCAAACCTTAGCGCACCATGCCCATAATGCCGATATGTAACTATTTTGATTGTAGCCAGGTTCCCACTTGACGCCGTTGCCTTCCTCGCGTCGCGTCGTCGTCCATTCCTTTATTCGTTCATTTCGCCTTGGTGGTACTTCCCCTTCCTTCCCTTCCTCCTCCACTACCTCTTCGCTACTCCCCTTCCTTCCCACACGCACACACCCCCGTTCCTCGCCCATCGTGCCTGTTCATATCGATATCGTGTTTCGCGTATCTCCCCCCGTTGTTTCGTTGACTCCTCCGTCGTCGTCCGTTGGCAGGCATGCGTGCTCATGCGTTTATGCAGCATGGGCATACTTCATCCATCCAGCACTTCTTCCTTCGTTGTTCTTCGTCCATCGTACAGTAGCAACCAGTATACAACCCCCGATGTAGCCAACAAACACAATTCGAAACATGTAGAAAAGAGTCGGCTTTGACTCGTCGTCCCACTTAGCCTTTCGCTCCGTGATCCGTCTCGATACTCGTAACCCCCCGTCGAGTCCCATATGATCAGGTCCGCACTGCGCGCTGCGCGCTGTGCGGTCCCGGACGTACACCCGCATCTGGTACACTACTACACGACAACGTAACTAACCGAAATCTTCCCCCCGACATCATTGCAACGCCAGTTACGCCACCCCACACTTTACACTTTCACCCGCAGATCGCAGCGCCGCGTGCCCCACGTCGCGTGTCTCGCCTCGCCAGGTGGGGGGATCGACAGGGCGACGACCCGTATGCATCTAGCGAGACAGCGACACGCTAGCGACGCGCGTGGTCGGGAGGGATGTGGATGGATATAGCCTGTTGTTAGTTGGGTAACATCCGGCGTGGTGATGGCAACACCCTTTAGTGTACCTCCACCGACGCAAACTTGAACATCCATCTGTGATGTATTACTGTGCATATGCGCGCCACGCCTTGTGGCGCTGCTCGGAGGATGCGATGAAGCAAGCAAGCGCCTGCGCCGTCATTGATCGTAGCAACATATGTTACAGCAACTGCATAACGAACAACGTATCATAGCGTCTGACGAAATAACGCCATATGGGCACGTACGACCGAGGCATGCTAACAACTTCACGTTAAGTTGTTTACCCGTTGCACAGCGATTCACCGGCACCGTGACGGTCGTCGAGGACGTTGATGCCAATGATCTGCGGGGCTGCGGTGATGACGTGCAAGCTTTTGATCGTAGCCATTGGATACATTGACCAAGATAATCTCCGGTCATGCGACGACGGAAAAAAATTGCTGGCAATGAATTGCAATGTACGATGTTACAGGAGGTTGCTCAGGCTTGTCGCTGGAAGTACATTATTACGCCGTCGACGTCGACGTTTCGTGTACATCTTTGGCCTAGCCGAATTGGAAGAAAAATAACCGTGATGGATTCATATCGATGATATCGATGAATGCCTCGAGGCTTCATGCCCAAATAATAGGACGAACCGTCCAATACATTTCCCAATTTTTTTCGCGGAGAACGCACTCAAGCCTGTAACGCTAAACCATAACGGAGAACAACATCGGATGAGAGACACATCGGGAGTTCCCGACTTTAACCCTGGGTTAAAGGCATTGCAAAAGGTTGTGACATACCATATAAAGGGCGTGACGCTCCTTATATAGAAATTATTATGACGTCATTACCTTTTGCGACACCTTTAACTCAGGGTTAAAGTTGGTGACTCCCGTTGTGAGACGATCTCTCGCGGATCACAACGTGCTAATTCCAATATATATTCAATACGCCACAGCATACAGCACACGGCGGGCCGACCGGGATCGTTTTTCACGCTCAACCCGTGCGCACCGCCGGCGCTGCGGTCCCGCGTCGAAGAAGCTTGAGGCACAGCACGGAGTGTGTTAGTCCCTGAGGACGATCGAGATGTTTTTGAGGACCCTGACATGGAGATTGTCCGCAGCAAATTTTGAAGAAAATCGTGAAATATAAAGCAAAATGACTCCCGAAAAGTTGACGCAGAGTGGAACGGTGTAATTCGTGTGCATACAATCATATTCCCTACCAAAATCCCTGGTGTTCAGAAACAATTACAAAAAACGAAAGCAAAGAATATAGCAGAAATCACATGTAAATCGTCTCCGGCAACTAAGTAAACCGACTCCGTCCGTCATTCGAAGCTCTCGGGATATGTACGATCAGTGCATCGATATGTGGCGCCGTCGCCGGCTAGGCGTTACGGAAGAATACGAGGGTGTCGGCGTTAACTCCCTTCGTTCGAAGCTTCTTCGGAACTCTTCACAACCATTTAGGGCGGACGCAGGTGTAACAAGGTTTCCAGCGTGGACTTGGTACGTAAAACGTGGTGTTCGCTATGAAGGGTCATCAATGTTTGTATATGAGAGAAGGCGAGGAGGGGACAAAAAACGTTTGGGGGGACGGAAATAAATAACACACCGGATTGGAGAATGTACATGTGGGGTTGGTTCAATGTTCAGGGTTAGCAGTGACTCGTTTACATTTCGTATGAGCTATTTCCGCGTGGAAAGACCGTTCGTTTCAGTGCATGAAATGTAATATGCCGCGAACCCACCAGTAGAAAATAGCTATGTATTGAACGCACCACGCGGATCGTCTCCTCGCTTGAAAATATCTGACGTGTCGATGTGCTATGAGCGCCCCATCATTCAGTCATCATTTCAACAACCATTTGCTTCGTGCGATCAGACGTCAGTTGGCCAGCAAACAATAATGTGGACAAATTTCCATTCGGAACACTGGAGAAAGGTGAGGCGAGGTGGAGTATATGCGGAGCACACAGCCGCAGTGCGGTCACAATGTTGATGATTCATAGCATGCGGTGATCTTCTCACCGCAGGAAGAGCGGCGAGTCAAAAGTGAGATACACAATTTGAAGTGCGGGTTTTGAAAGCCTATCCCCGCAGCTGGGATTCAATCAATGGAAAAGGAGGCGGGGGATCACCGAACGGAGTTGACCGGAAGTTTGGGTTGGACCGATGGGGGTGACCTTGCTAGTGATGCAGAGAGCGGGGACTGGGGGACAACGTTTTCGGTTTGCGAACTGATTTTACTCCGCATAATCTTCTGGGGCACGTAAGGGCGACGGAAGAGATGAAAATACTGGTGTATACATGCAGTCAGAATTTTGGCGGTATTGAATACGGAGAACTTGTAAGCGGGGAGAGTGGGACGTGTCAGGGTTCGTGGCGTCAGTCCAGTGTTTCGAAAAGAGGTGTGTTGGTTGATATCACGAGACGCCACAGACCCTCAGGTCAAAGACCTGGGAATGCTGCAGGATCTTCTATGCATCGTCAGCAGTTGAAATGATACGACATAAGGAAGGATAATATAGTAGGTCTGTTTCTAGACGCGATTTGAAGTGATCATAAATTCTGCTTGGAGCCTCGAACTGGCGTCATCAAGATCTACTAAAATGAAAGGCTCCGCGTCTTTTATGCTGTGGTTCGATGGCTCACGCCAATACCCATTAAGCTGTCTAGAAAGTAATCACCGAAGAATTAGAGCTGACGTGAGTCTGAATAGTATTGAGTCGCGTTTTAGATCACCACGGAAATAGTCAAACTCTAGAGGAAATCATCAGATGAAGGATTAATTACTTGTGATATTGTCCGTATGCGAAGATGATGGATGGTTGACTCCTACGCGACCTCCGAGATCAAGGCGCCATAATGAAATCAGAGAGTCGCCGTGATTTTCATTCTAGCGGAAATCAACAATCTGTGGGGTGCTGATGGCTACCATGACTTGATCAACTTTAGCCAATATTACGGCGTCGGAATGCGGAAGTTGAAAAAGCAAATCCACGATGATTCCAACGTCCTATTGAAACGTCGCATTGGATATGCATACCTGATGCCTGAAGGCTCTTGAGATTTAGTTCCAAGACTGTGGTAGTGAGGGAAGCTCTGGTCCTTGGCCGCGAGCTTGAAGTATGAGGTGGGAAATGAGTCGATGTAGATGGTTGAGATTTGCGTCAGAAACAGCACACGAGAATAAGCACCAACTAGAGCGTCTGCGCAGCTGATCGGCAGCGTAATTCGAAGGAGTCGCAAACAATGAGGAGACCAGATCGAAGATGCACTCCCGTGGTCTTTGCGTAATGGTCAGTAACGTATGGTATGTAATCAGTGTATGTTCACAGTCTTGAGGAGAGACACTGGCAGGTGGAGCGGGTACATAATCGCGACTTCTACGATTCTTCGCAGCTATTCTTCAAAACATTCACCCAGAGGGTACGGATCATCGGTTATGCGCTTTGGCTGGTATTTAAAACATCCATGAGGGCAGTGGAAGGCAGTTGTGGAAACTCCCCGTAGAGTGAGCGACGAGTGTGGGGATTTGAGAATCCAACATATGACACGTGGCGGATGCCAGTTCCGATCCGACTTGTGCCTTGACCACCAACGGACAACGCGAACCTGGACTGGCCCCAGAATGACAACAGTGCTTCGTTCGAAGGAAGAAAGTAACTCAAGTCCAGTAAATAATGTTCCTGACGACCTGGATCCGGCCGACGAGGGAAAGGAGCACAGTGAGCAGAAATTTCAATCATTTGAGCTCGTTTGACCCACAGTACATCCAAAGTTGCTCGGGATCAACAGCCAGTTATGACCGGTCTCGAAGAGCCAGGTTCAAGGATATGGCGTCCATACCTTGAGCTAGCTGACAAGTTTGACAGAGATCTCGTTCACAACTGGCGGGATGATATGGATTCATTATTGATCTTTGTACGCGATTTTTTGTTCCCACAAGAACGCTGACATATCAGTTTACTAGGCAGCTCTTTTCTCAGCGAGCGTGACGGCCTTCGTTATTGAGAGTTACAAGGCTGTTTTACAGGATACTGGAGAAGTCACGATCAGCGTGTTGCTCCAGATCTCCCAACAACTTTCAAATGGCACATCTCTTGCGGCAGTTCGACCGGCATTCCAAGCCGACTCTGCATCTCTTACCGTCAACATATTCTGGTTTTTGAGCCTAGCCTTTAGTTTGGCATGTGCCCTTGCTGCCGTCCTGGTCAGACAGTGGGCACGTCAATACCTTCGTTTCCCCCGGAGTTTCTCGTCTACGTCGGAACGGGCAAGAGCGCGTCAATACGCCTATGAAAATATGCAGTGGTGGAAAATGGACATCATCGTTGAAACCATCCCTGCACTTCTCCACATCTCCCTTCTCCTGTTCTTCATTGGCCTTCTCGTCTTTCTTCACGTCATCAGCAAAACCCTGGCTGTATACATGTTGTGTTTTAGTGTAATTAGTGGTGCGGCGTACGCATGGTTGACGTTTGCACCACTCGTCTTCCCCGGATCCCCGTACAAAACTCCTTTTTCAAGCTTTCTTGGACTCTTATGGCCAATTGGACCATTTATGGTTCGGATGATGAAAGCAGCTTGGAGATATATATCGGTGGTTGCAGCCTGCCTGATTGTCTGTACCTCGATCGCGCTCTCTGTATCCATACGATTGTGGTCACCGTCATCTAACATACCGGAATGCACCTGGGCAATGACACTGTCAGCGCCTATCCGAGCATCTCTTCACCGTCAGTCTAGTCGCCTCCGCCGAATTTCATCATTTAGGAGGAGCTCTTCAACGGCCGCACCTCGACACATCATTCTGTGGAAATCACTCGTTTTATGGCATACGGTACTTGGACCGGCCGCATCATTGTGGAGATTCGTGATTCGTCCACTCCAGAATGCTTTCAAGCTTATATTCAACGCTTTTGCATATAGGCGACGACCATTCTCTAATGAATTGACATCTCGCGATACGTATGCGCTCCGTTGGGTTATGGGATTCTCCAAGCAAGACACCGATCTCTTTACGGTGATCACGTCCGTTCCTGACTTTGTTGAGTCAAACACGCCTCGGTCCGGTATCAAGGAAGTTTATTCAATCGTATGGAATTCCGGCGTCACAGTACACACGATGAGGTTGCTTCGTTCGTGCACCAATGGCGACATTGTGACAAATGAGCCTCTTGCTCTCTCATGCCTGGAAACCATACTCTGCATTACACGGTGCTCGACTGACACATTGGACAGGACTGATGGACTTAGCGAGAACTTGATCCAGAATGTCATTTCGCCCCACTACGTGCGCGCCAACGACATCGCCCATAATTACACATGCATACTGTCCAACTTCGTGTTGCACCTTGTCTATAGGCTGGAGAAATGCTGCGAGGCTGTCGGAACGACCTGTTCAAGGCAACATTATGAGGTCAAGCACTCCTTAACATGGCAAATTCTGACCATGATTTCGTTCTGTGACGTTCTTTCGTTATGGGAGCTAAATCTTTTAAACGACCTGTCTTCGTTGCGCAATAACCTGCGCGGTACGGTAAATTCCCCTGACGGATTGCCCGAGAAACTCCGCAAGTTTAGGTCGGAATGGGCGACAGATATGCTGGCAGGTCTGCGTTTCAACTCCATACCTCCGACACACGAACGGTTGGTCCTCCGCAGCCTTTGCGATGTCGCAACACACCTTCCGCACTACCCACGGTCTACTCGTCAAACTCAAACTGCGATTTTTATTCTCATCGACAGAGTGCTGGAAAACCCTGGAAGGAGCGGAATTTCGGAAGCTGATTTGGCAATGGTGGCGACGGCATATCAGATGGTACTGTTTGGGTCCGGCTCAGAGATGCACTATCCTCTCACTCGCCACTTGTTACACTTTTTATTCTTCTCTCGGGTTACTGTCCTTGGATGCGATGAGGAGATTGACCGATCTCGCCCAGATATCCAACGTCCCGTGGATTGGAGCAACCTTACCGTCCTGTTTGATCAGTATTCCATGATCCTCACAAATTGCTTATCTGCAGTGGAAGCCAGGACGGCGACAGCGCGCTCACGGAATTCCCAGCGAGACATGATGGACATTCAAGCATCGGTTGTTCGGGACTTCATTAGATGTCGGAGTCCCCGCGGTATTTCTCCTCACGGAGCTCCATTCATGATAGATGTAGATCACTTAAGAGTCATTCGAGCTCTCCGGGAATCGCTCTGGGCTCCACCAAGTGGTGCTGGTTTACTGCAGTTGATCAAACGCACGGCTTTGAAATTCGGTTATGACTTCCAATTGAAACCGATTTATAACGTATGCTTAACCACCAATTTTTTATTGCCTTCGCGAGTTTTAACGGCATACACAGATCGAAATTCATGCAGAGCTTCAGTACTATGATTTGGCAGAGGACTGAGCGCCAGCCCTGAATGTCAACTTAGAATAACCTGAGATGCCGTCCCTGCAGCATTGAGCGAACTTCCCGGCCTACTCGGGTACACGCGATTTCCTGCAACCTCTGTCTTGGTTGATCCTTCATATATCTCTGCCGCTTCGTCGTCGCGTGTTTATCGTTTCGATTGTTCCGGAGAGGGTATAACAAGAAACAATACGGCGTTGCGAACTGAGTTGGCAGAAAGGGAGGCTCGCAAGAATGTCGAACTCCACCTGGTCTAATGGAGAAATGGCGCACTAGCCTGGAGTTATCCCGGAGATACCATCAGAGCTGCGTCGCAAAGTTTATGACCACAAACTTTGGGGTTCTCTTGAAGCATCAGGTTGGTGCTTGCCGGTAGTTTCAGTTTCACATGGATCTTTTGGATTCAAGGAACAAGAGCGGACTATACTTATAACCGGCGAAGAGGGATCTGAACGGGACTGGAGAATTGAAAGGTTGGGACTCGGTAGCTTCTAGCAGCGACCAAACTCGGCGCCATTTCAGTCAACCCAAATTTTTCTAACAGTCGCCGTACTCGTTAAAATATTTTTTTTCCTCTCTGATAATAATATTGATCATGACAGATTAAGGTTTACAGACATTTCCGTGTTGTTTTGTTCATTCGCGTGGGTCGTAATGATGAGGACGAGCCCTGCATTGTTGTGCTGGCCGAACCTCTCGTCTTAAATAGGAGACCATGCTTGTCCTAGGGTCAAAAATTTATCAATCAAGAGTATAGCTAGTTAAGAGACAAATTATATTAGAGCCGAAATTTCCTGGTGAAACTCTCCGAAAACAGCCACAATAAAAAATAGACCATGGTAACAGAATGCATGTCTGCAAGGCGCGTGCATCACACTCTGAAGCGATCCATCAACCTGGCGGGCTTCTCCACTTCTTTAAAGTTGTTTGCACGAATGACCTTTAAGAAAACGCTCTCCAGGCTGACAGGCTCGACAGTGTACTCCGGAAGGTTACCATTCGTATTCAGAGCCTTGAATAAACCCGCCAAGGTGTGCTGGCCATCTATCGGCACCTCAAAACGTGTGGACACGTCGTCTGCCATCTGCGCGCCAGGAATCCTTGACATCAGTTGCTGTGCATGCGCGACATCTTCTCGCGTACGACACGAGAAGTGTACCTCGTAGATTGGATATCGTGATGTTAAAGATTCGGTAGACCCAACAGCTGTAGTTGGAATGTGATTAGACGCACAATATTGGGAGATTTATAATGAAGCATTACCCAACATCTTACTCGCGATGAATCCAACTTTGTTAGCAAGAGCAGACGCTTCTTCCATGGAATCTTTGATCAAGACTATCAGTATTATGTTTAGTTTCAGGAACGATGAAATTCTTACGAGTAGTGATAACAACTGCCTTTCCTACGGCAATGCTTTTGAGGATCTCCCACATATCCCGTTTCATCCTTGCGTCTATGCCAGTCGAAAATTCATCGATCAAGATGACAGGTGGATTTCCTTCGTTAAAATGATTCAGCAAAAGATGTAAATCAGTAAAAATTGCAAACCTATTAAAGCAATCGCCAGGGACAATTTCCGTTGATTACCACCGGAAAGATCGACGGCGAGACGGTCTGCGTATTCGGAGAGTGCCGTCACATCCAGAAGTGCTTGAACATCCTTGTTGACCTCAGCACCACGCTTCAAGCCTTTCAACCTTCCATAGATCATTAAGTGCTCTCGGACAGACAATTTGGAGTCAATCGCCGTGAACTGCGGACAGACCCCTAACGATAACCTGGCAGTTTTTGGATGCGTTATTACAGAGGATCCCTCTACCAGGACCTCACCATGACCGGGTGGTACATCGCCTCCTACAAACCAGTTTGTTATCAACACGTTGAAGCTAGCAAGGGGTGGACACTTACGTATGATATCGATAGTGGTTGTCTTCCCTGCACCATTCGGACCAAGCAATGCCATAATAGTATCATGTGAGACGCCGAAACTGACATTTTCCACTGCTTTCGAATCTGATCCACGAAAAGCCTTGGTGACATTCATGACCCGCAGCGGGTCATTCGATCGTAACACATCGTTGGCTTCATGTGTAACATCACTGCCTTGATCTGAACCACCCAGGTTGCTTCCAACATGCTGATCGCCAACACGCCGAGCCCTGCGAGGCAGGTTTGAACCGGAGTCGAACCAAACAAGGACAGCAAACAAGATGCACGAGTAGATGATGAGATAGAGGATCGGCCCACCAAATTTCTCAATGGAGACCATTGACGCGGTCGTTACAGGTTTAGTTCCATCGCAGAGAAGCGAGAACAGGTTCAGCGACACCAGAGAAGCGCGATCCTGTGAGAACGAAGTGAGAACTGGCATCAGCAAATTGCTGGGAGACATACCACGCTGCCGATAGGCGCTAACAGGGAAAGAGTGAAGTCTGATATCGAAGTTAGCAACACAGATAGCGCGCTGAATGTGTTCCTCACGATTTATTGAAAGGATATTGGCAGCATTGGACGTCTTGGCATACGTGAGCGTCAGCAGATAAGAAGCTGTGTAAATCTAGATTACGTTGTCATGCGATACATCCACAAGAGACGAGATGAACACACTATTAAAACAATGATCTGGTAGGCTGCGACAACTGCAAAGGCCGCTAGAGCCGATGTGGTCACCAGCGATACGCAGTAAGCAAACAAGGTACCAGCAATGCCGTAAAGGAAGATAATTATCCACTGTACAACGGAAATGTCAATATAGCATATGAAGGGGTATAATTCGCGAACTCTTACAAGAAATTCCAGACCATTAAATTGATTGGAAGTGAAGGCTAACAAGGGAACGATGATAGTTGCGATAACAACGGTGAAAATGCTATCAAACATGAGGTGTCCCAGCCATAAACCAACTGGATTACTGAGTCCATTTGACAATTGCATTGCTTGCACGGATGACCTGCGTTCGTTCGCGACGTAAAGAGCAAAGAAAGCGGGGTATACAGCCTATGAAATATAAATAAAGTTTCGATCGATGGAGGAGCTGAAATACAACGCATACCATAGCGGAGCCGAAGAATGCATTCCATTTCAACGTCGTTAGTGCGGCATTGTTGACAGACGGGAAGGGTTGGTAATTCGCCGAAATGATACTGGGGGACACCGTAGAGCGACCAGACGTGTTTAGAGCACGGTTGTATAAGATGTTGCTTGCGAGATTGAGCATCGTAGGACCCATCGCTGGAACTTCTGCCTCCCATGCAATCAAAGCCGCGTTTGTCTGCTGATCAATAGAAACACCACCAAAAGTTAAACTCTGAGCGTTTTGCATGATAGTGTCGACAAATGTCGCATTATTGGCCACGCTCGACGTTGATAACCCCTCCACCGTGTCTCCAAGAGCCTCGATGATTCCGGGAGGTGACTCTAGCAAAGGAGCCGGAACATAAGCGAAAGTAGAATTGGGAAAGTACAATGAACTGGCGAAAACAGGAGCAAACCCAGTGACACACGTTTGCGGCTGTTTAAACGTAAAGGAAATGGGGATAACTGCACCGCATACAGCGATAACAACTGCCAGAAGGGGGATAAGCCAACTCCGGCGCGCAACGAGCGCGCGTTTGTGAAATATTGTCAGAGCTTGTGCCAAAGGAGATTTCGGTCGTCCACTAGTCAAAACTAATGCATGTCGGCGGGGACCTTCGATAACTCTTTTCTCGGAAGCGGGGGTGATGAGGTGTTCCAAACTAGGCGCGTTCTGCTTCATGAGCAACAGAAAGACATCTTCCATAGTTGTGCCTCGCACACCATACGAAGCAATTCCTAGTGATGACCTTTCCGCCTCCACGAGGTTGAGCACTTTCTCCACCATAACGGGATCTTTCGACTCGAGTTGATAAGACACCGTAGCGGACGACGATTGCGAGTCGAGTCGAGCTGAAGGTGTGAGAGACCGAATCCGGGTCAAAAGATTGTTGGATAATCCTTCAGAGATCATGTTGGTTGGATTTGGAGTGAATGAGACTTGCAAACTATAGCCTTGACCGATGGAAGACTTGAGCGAAACAGGAGATCCCTTCGCGACCAACTTTCCAGGAGCGGCTAGAACGGCGACGTGGTCGGCTAGTAGATCGGCTTCGTCGAGGAACTATGGCGCTTAGTCAAATAACAAAACCGCACAATCACTTGAGCAGTACATACGTGTGTTGTGAACAGGACCGTTCGTTCGCTTCGGACACCCATGAGAGTCCTCCATATTGCCCTCCGTGACAATGGGTCAACACCGGAGGTGCATTCGTCAACGAGAAGGACTGTGGCTGCCGGTTAAATCATCGCGCAATAATTACTTGAGAAACCAAATCACCTTTCGAACCTCCAACAAGACCGATCGCCAACTGAAGCTTCCGTTTCTGACCACCGGACAAAGTTCCGGCGTTCGCATGCATCTTATGAACAAGATCGCAATCCACCAAGAGCTGGTTAATGTCGTCGAGCGGCGCACCACGTGGTCGCTTTATAGCGCTCCATAATTTTAACGTCTGGTAACATGTCAACTCTGGAAAGAGGACGTTCTTTTGCGGAACAATCCCGACAGTACCCCGTGGGGGGAGACTAACACCGCCTTCAAAGGTGACAGAACCAGATGTACGACTCCAGAGATTTGCGATAATCGAAAGCGTCGACGATTTACCTGCGCTACACAGAACAAGTCATTAATTCGTAGTTTCACTGAAAACAGCGTTCGCAAACCCATTTGGTCCGACCAAGACGAATATGCCGAACTTCGGAATATCGAGTGTCAAGTCATCAATGACAACAACGTCGTCTCTCTTACGTCTCCACCAAGGTGCGCGGAATGTCTTACTTAAGTTGCGAATCGAAATTGCGATCCCGGATGGTATAGTTTGTTGAACAACTTTCGAACGACCTGGGAGTCGGTTCGGCCAAAGACCCAGCCGAGAAAGCCAAAAAGATGACGGATCTTTCGCGTCATATAGCAGCCGTTCCAGAACAACCGCGAGATATGGCCATAGAAAAATGTTAACCTTGGGAAATCGTCAGAATGTATGGACCAGAATGAGCGGTGAACTCACAATTGCCACAATAAACAATGGTAAAATACGAATATTATGAATAGGGTCGGCTTTGATGAGGTTCGTAGGAATCAAGCTTGTTTCGTAACCCGCTATAGCCCTCATACAGAAAACGTAAAATCCAGGCGGAAAGAAAAATGTGAAAATGACGGCGCTTGAAGTTGTAAATTGACTGAAGTGGAGTGCGAGAATGGCAAGAAGGATTGCGAGGAACGTTGCGCCGACAGCGGCAAGTTGCGGGGATCTCCCAAAAGGCGCTGCAACAAAAAGTGCGTGGCTGGCTAGGGAAAATCTGCAAAATGGTAAATGGAGTTCGATGGGACAATGGAACGATGTACGTACCCAGCGAGAATATGAAGGCCGATCATAATTCCGATGCTTGTACCGTGATAAATCTTGATGTGCCACAAGACAGCTATGATGATCCAAGCAGGGAGATAAATAATCGATAGGCTCAAATGCCATGAACTTCGAGACGAATAGTCAGGTACAGGAGTCGTTTCAGTCTCGGAGAATAATAAAGCTCACGTCACCCGAGCTGAATTAAGCATGCCCATGGCTTGAAGATGGGTCGTGAGCAATGCCTCTCGCTCTCCAGCGTAAGATCCGGACAGGTGATAAGTAATACCAATGAAGTTGATGAAACTGAGGTGTGATTGTAAAAATATAACGAATTGTAATGATCCGACTAGAGCTCACAGGACGATCAGGAATAAACCATCAATGTCACCGATGAAATCTGAAAAATGGTGATCGTTAATACGCTCACTCGCAAACGGAGAGGTTCAGTTACTGACTGATTCGCGTGTTTTCAGCCTGGTGTTTGTTATTCTCCCGCGTATATGGCCACTCCAATGGCGCAGGGACTCGTACTCCAGATCGTAACTCAATGATTGCCTGTCAGTGCATTAATGGGTTTTAAGGCTGGTTGCGAGTACAATGGTAAGGAAACCTACAGAATCAATCGCCCACTGTATTGGAAAAACTCTCTTCTCGTACCCACTTGTATGGCCGATGACGTCGATGCGATTGAGTCCGTCATCGATACGAATCGTGTAGTTTAATGGCGTCGAATCATTGGACGACGTCGGCAAGGTACCGAAATATACAGCGCCAAAGCACTCTGAGACGTCGTTAAAGTTTTGTCGACATAAAACAGGAATGTCGTTCGGGGACTTGACTTCCTTGACGGCACTGAGCTGCTTGCTGGAGAATCCCGTTGTCATATGGGCAATAATCTGGTTAGCGGTCGGTGTTGTATTTCCGCCAGTCCCATCTGCCCAGACGAGCGCCAATGATCCATCAAATTGATCTTTTAACGCACTGACTGGGGCTGGGGTGCCTATTCCATTCTGCGAAGGACGGACTACGTGAAAGTCATACTTATCAGGTAATGCAGTTCTTACGTTGTTTGGATTTACGATTAAGCTTTCGGCATATGTGATAAATAATGCCCATGCAATTGGAGCTATGAGGCATCGAAAAATGTTTATCTAACGATGCCAAAGTATGTCAGCCATCGGATTTGAGAAAGATGTGATTAGAACTTATTAAACGCACGACGGGATGCTTTGAAAGCACGATAATGTTCTTCCAAAAAAGGGACTGAAATTGACGATAAAACAGACCGACGTATGGCATTGTGGAGACGATACCAAGGGAAGACTTTTGTGCTCAAGACAGTCACAGTAGTGCCTATAAGGCGCTGCGCACGTAGAGACGAACGAAATCTTGCGGTTACGGTGTTAATACGATCCGCGTGGGCTGTTGCTGCGGCTGCCACTACTGTGGCCATATCGCCGCCACCCAATCATCGACCATCACCTTGTGAAGAATTGGAAGATCGATTCAAAAACCGCAGTCGTTGCATTCGTACCGCTTCGCCACGGATCTTTCTTAACGTCTGGGTGTTGGGAATTCAATAAAGACCGTCGACCGGCTTGAACTCCACAATGAACGCTTGAATTTGAATCGACAGAGTATACCTAATATACTCGACGAGCATGTCACAAACGTTAAAACGATGGTTGCTTTTCAGTTGCTGAGTCTGAATCCACGTGCTTTTCGAGCCTAGGCCTTTGACCTCGTGATAAATGACCGGCCCTGGTGGGACAAATGGAAGAATGTGAGAACCCAAGTCCGAAACCGTGCAAGGTAATTGAATGGCGACTCGAACTGAATTTACGCAAATCTCAAGCAAAAAGGGATTCTTGAGTGATCCGATCATGACCGGTGCACGGAAGGACTGTTTAAAATACCAGCCAGGCTGTCACCATTCGAATTCCGAGATCTGTCGAAGTCGCTCAGAACGCAGCTTCACATCTGCTATTGGCCACAGCATGATCATACTCGTGGGGCCCGCAGTGGCAGAAAATAAAAGAACGGACTGTGGATCCGGCGACGGTTGGCTGGTCAGTCGAATTTCCTGGCGGGCTAAAAAAATGGGTTCTTTATCGGTACTGGAACCGAATGATTGCAGGCTCGAGGGAAAAGTATCCAGGCCGAGGCGCGAGCTTCGGCGTTTATTATTCTCTGTTTTTCAGCAATCTAAACCCTGCTTCCCAGGTGCTGCGCTGGAAGCAAAGCTCATATACCTAATTCACACAGTACGCCGGATGGCCGTCAGCTACCCACTGCCAACTCTTCAGACGCTTTGAACACCTAGCTTTGCTCTCTCCCTTCCAACAAAAGTTCCAAGAAGCATTATGACTTCGTTACTAGGAGGGAACACTTGGGTCGCGCATACGACTTCCACTGGCTCCGATGATAAAGTAAATATTGGAGATCGATATCATGGGAGCGGGTGGTATCCGTCCACTCGCGTAAGCCTTCACGATCCAAGCGTACCGACAGCCCTCATTTCTAAAAATCATCAACACTCAGACTTCGGAGACCTGGAAAAGGAAAATAATCTTCATTGTGATTTGCGTGACGCGAGCTAATATCCGAACTGGCGCAGTCCCCCACGAAATATCAACCCACGACACGCATACATCCTCGGGAAGCGAAAATTACCCAATGTGAATGGGATGGAAGTATCAATCCTTTAAAAGCTGCGTTCGAGAACAGAACACACTGGACATCTATGCATTAAATATCTCAATTACAGACATCATTTATTGGAGACTTCATATTCTCAAATAGTGGATGACTTCCCGCAATAACGATGCGAGCACAAGAACAAATTCACGCTGAAATGACTCAGTCGTGAACCGAGCAGTCAGAAGACGCGCTATGTTGCACTCGCGAGCTCCGTGGCGGTGGGAGGTGTAACACACGATGCAATCGCCGGGTTGGATTGGCGCACTTGTGTTTGGTGTCTTGTCAGGTGCACAGCTAGCGTCCTGAAAGGCGCAAGCCCGTCGTACCTCGTGATATCTGTATTGATATTGACACATTGAAGTCAGCGAGTTTCACGCATTGATGTTTTTCAGATTTGAAATCATTCGTACACATCGATAACAATACATGAGAGGATCGGTCAAAAATATACAGTACACGGGCAAGGAAGAAAAACAAATCGAAAAGAGCTATAAGTAACGTAACATCTAAATCGATCTTTGATATTTTTACGAGCGACTTCAGGATTGTATGCGAGAACCAGGAAGATATGGAGGGAGTTCAGAGGGAATAGTCGGGAGTGACCTTGTCCTCACTAATTTTCGAGCCATGTGGTCGCGGGTTGGGCTGTCAGACATATTGGAATCGTCGCTGGGTGGAGAAGTTGGTCTGAGTCTTGCCGTGCGACGAAGAGGCGGCGACACGAGATGGTGCGGCATGACTTTACCAATTGAAAAGTCATCATCAGAAGAGCTCGAAGCAGGAGCAGTGCCATCGGACGATATGGAATCGTCTTCATAATGGGTTA
Organism: Rickenella mellea; assembly: GCA_004355085.1. Taxonomy (NCBI): domain Eukaryota; kingdom Fungi; phylum Basidiomycota; class Agaricomycetes; order Hymenochaetales; family Rickenellaceae; genus Rickenella; species Rickenella mellea. The sequence continues at coordinate 59,662 of ML170225.1, read as the reverse complement.
GGCTGAGACTATAAACTATAAGGGGGAAGAACGTACCACTTCCAGGAAGGTCAACTTCAGTCCGCAGTTTCTCGTTGGAGGAGCAAGCAAGTTGCTCGCCGAACGATTTCGGGTTGTTACTGAAACTAGCAGTCTTGCGTCTTTTCTGCCTACTAGGAGTGTCCTCTGGGGCTGCGAACGGTACAAAGCCAGATTTGGTTTGACTTCGTGTTCGCCTATCGGATGTCTGGGCATTTGGGCGAGAGGGGCGAAAGGGGGTGACGATGGAAGTTGATTCAACGAGTGCGAGGGTGGGAACCACAACCGCTTCCATAAAGACACGTTTTCGCTTCTTCGACGGGGACACGTCGCAACCTGTAACCTCTACCAAAGGTACCGATGGTCGCTGGATCAGCATGGTGGCCAGCGAAGGTATTTTCGTCATCTCTGGTACCTGGGTTGTCTTCGTAATTGCTGAATCTGCGGCGACAGGCGATCCTTCAACTACGAATAGCGAAGCGTCGATCGCGTTCAAGTCGTCACTCCCGTCACTATCGGCTTCGCTCAGAACAGGGGACGCCACCTGGACGGCCCGTATTGGTGCTAGGACGTTTCGATTAACTGCTGGGGAGTTGGATAATTTTTGCTTCTTAGCCTCCGTCTGAGGGATCTCGAAGGAAGTCTTTCGCTTCACAGAGGGGCCGCGAGAGCTTCTAGGGCTGTTGACCACGTCAGGAGCATTGTTTTCCTTATCATCTCTGTCCATTCTTATACGGCTTCCTGAGGATACACGCGAGCGTGGTCTTTTGCTAGTCAGTGGGGATGGCGGCGACTTGTTGGATTCGTTCTCCAACGCAGCAATAAGAGCCGCCAACTTGTCCGGACGGGCTGGGGCTGTAACCACAGTCGTTGCATTCCTGGGAGTAGTTGGGGTATCGGGAACGGTGTCAGTTGCTGCACTTGTAGACTGTTGAAGGAGATACGGGTCGATGACAGGGCTGAATTTCTTGAACATGATGGGACGCATCGCCTGCGTAGACCGACGTCGTTTCGTCGGAGACGGGAGCACATCTTCCTCGCTCTCTGGATATGGGAGATCGTCGACCTCATCGTTCGATGTTGCTTCATAAAGTGCATCGAACACATCAAGCAGAGCCCCAGGACCCTTGGATTTCTGGTCCGTTGATTTCATCTGAGACACCGAACCTTGCCGGTTCCTTAGAAGATCCAGTGCGCTCGATAAGCCTTCGGGCCAACCGCCTTCGGGCTCGATTAGGGATGCACACGAAGTCTCCCAGAACTCCTTGAAGACGTCCAATGCTTCGTTGTTTTCGGCATACTTGTAAAGTGGTGGGCTGAAGATTGTCGATATCGATACGAGCTCTTCAACGCTGGGCAGCAAGCCCATGAGCGAAACAATGATATTTTGGTAAACCGGAACAACCTAATGAGCGGGGAAGAGGAATAAGTGACCATACTTGAAAAATCTGTCGACTCAAAGACTCACCTCGCGGATGTATTCTTCAGAGGGATACACTTCCATTGCGTCCGTCATCCATATGCACAGAACATCTTGCAGGGCTTTTACGAGAGGCACTAACATGCGTCCCGGACAGTGATCAATGAGAGACGTAATGGATCGAAGGAGCCAATTCGAAGCAACTTTGGTTTGCGGGTCTGGAGGGTATGTTGTCGCCAAGACGTCATGAACAACGTTCACGACTTCTGTCGGAAATCGAGGTTCCTTCTCGGCCGCGAGGTCCAAATTAGATAGTAAGAGATCGGCAATTTGAGTTGCACAGTTCGACCTGAAAATTTATTGAAGCGTAAATAAATGTTCGCATGAATAGAAGTGGCAATAAAATTACGAACTGAACGAGATTCTCATGGTCAATGTTCTTCATGACTTTCTCCAATACAGCTGAACAGTCCCAGTTTTTCCTGTGGGCAGTCGCAATGATATGCTGGAGTAAACCATCCCATTCCGTTAAATCGCGGTCCGACATATTCCATCGCGCAGTAGAGCTAATAATAGCAAATTCAGCGGCAGTTTCACAAAACGAATCCATCCGAAAAACATACTCGAATGGGAAACTGAGGATCGCGCATGCTCCAACCCACGTGCCGTCGGATACCCTCCAATGCTTCGCATATGCTCTCCACGCAGCGCTCCTCTTCTCCGCAGTCCACACATCGGTGGCTCCGAGTTCACAGAAGAACGTCTTCGGGAGGTGACCGGCACTACGCAGCGCAATTTGCGCGCAGAACGTTGCCCACTCTGTCAGGGCAGGTGACTCGGCTGATTCTGTGGCTGGGTCGATACCAGAGTTCAAGACCAGGTGGTTCACCATAACTGTAATGGCGTAGCGTAGCTGTCTGATGGGGAAGACATTCTGTACGACGCCATACAGATCTCGGGTAAAGGCAAGCTTTTTGGTGAATACTCCGCCCAAGGTGGTGGATGTGGCGCCGAGATCGATGGCGTTGTTCTTGAGGATCTCGACGAGGGTCTCCGCGCACTCTTTGCAGAAATCTGAGATTGCCGCTTCATCTTCTACAAGATTCAAGCATTAGGGTGTGAATTAAAGGTCACGAACGGAACGCACCATTAAGATTTGCGATCTTCCCCTTTATGAGTCCGAGCCAGGAGTCCAAGATGACTGGCTAAGAGCGAGGCGAAATTATCAGTCCAAGGTTCACATTCTTGCACAGCCGAACGTTGTGCTTACTGGTGTGCCTTCATCATCTTCAAGTGCCAAGAACGCTACACCATCCTTCCATATCTTCATCAACCGTTCCCAGACCAACGGATCCCCAATTTCTGCCGGACCTAAGGGACGAATATCCTCATGGGTAGGACAAGCAGCAACCACCTTCGTCGCGACGGTACTCAACCCCTTCCACTCAGTATCCAACATTCCACCACCAGCTTTAACGGGAAACAAATATTCAGGTAGAAGTATCTCTCGTGACCGATATCGATAACGGTCAACAAGTCCTGGGATGCTCTTCTCCGCAACCTCGGGTGGCATGACGATCCGACCCAGAATATTCATGGCGCCATCAGCTCGCTCGCCGCCACTACCGACCATCTTTTCAACCGTGAGGATTGCGATGTTGACGTAGTCCATGTGGACACCTGGGTGATTTCCGAGCGCCGTTCTGACGATAGATGCGCCGTTGCGATACGACATATTCGAAGCCGCCAGCTCCCAATAGATGCGAATACCCTCCTCCCTCTCCGTCTTTTCCGCTTCGCTTTCTCCATCTTTGGCTGTCTGGACTAAAGCTCCCCATCTGTCCCATGCGTATAGAAGAGGATTCCACACTGCGCAGGCCAAAGCACGAATACACTTCTTGTTATGTCTCAGGGACAATTGCAGGAGTGCGCCGATCAGCTTGAGGATCTTGACATTCTTGAATAACTTGGGACCGAGAAGGATGATAAAGCTCGAGATAACCGACAGCGCCCATGCTGGTCCCTGGGCGGTATGAGCTGGTAGTTCGCTCCTCAGAGTAACTCTTAACGACTTGACAATTGGGCTCCAATCTGGCGAAGATGTCGGAGTACGAGGCAATTCCGTCTGAGACGCGACGGGCTCCGGCGACTCTAGCAAAAACGCGACGATATGTCGGCCGGCGCGCTTTATCTCATCCGCCAGGAACTCAACCCCTTTGCCCTTCGTGAAACCAAAGGCGAGTCCGCCTAGAGCATTGGCCGCATGCAGACGAGTGGCAGGTGAGTTTGATAGAAGTTGATCTAGGATCGATGGAAGTATTTTTGTAAAAGCTGGCGCGAAGGTATATGATTCTGAGATGGTGAGGTCGCAGATGGCCTGTGGCTGGCGCGTCAGCTCCCAAGCACTCTTTCGCGATGGCCTGACAAACCTTTAAGCCGTCATTCAATGGACCTCTTTTGCCATCCTTACCCATCTCTCCGTCAATCCCTCTCCTGATTGCGTACGCGATCCGATCTCTCGCCTTGTAAAGCACGTCAGGGTTTATGGACATAACTTGGAGAGTCATGATGATGAGACCCCATGTCTTGCGAGCATTTGGAGTCGGTAGAGATGGTGCCAATGCAACCGCGAGCACCTGATCAAGAACTTCCGCCATGCCATCATCTGCAGTCGCGTTAGTTCGGATAAATTCTTTAAAGGAACGAACAACGCACCATTGTACATGAATTGGAGGTTGTTCGTCGTAAAAACGAGGACCGTGAATCTGATAGCTGCATGCCCAAGGTGGCATATATCACGCGCATATTTCGCTTGTTCCTCCGTCATCCCTTTCTTCTTCTTCGGGGAGTCCTTCGGTGTGGGCAGTCCACTGAAGTTCATGTCCTCCGATGTGTCCGATTCCGTGTTCGGCGCCGCGGGGAAAGGCACGGGGTCTTCTAGTATGCGACCGAGGTCACGGACATGCGCTTTGATGAACGCTTTGAGATTAGATCTCAGTGGGTCAAGACTGGGTACTCTTCTCAACCCAGCAAGAATGCCGGTCGGTAGTACAGCTCGAATGCGCGCGCTGAGGACCGAGTACGCCTCCGTCAACTGTCGAGGCGAAGCGTCTGACGATAGAATCGTCTGAATGGGTGTAGCCAGATAGGTACGGTCGTTGTCGAGATCCGTAGGAAATGGTGTCAATTCGCGCGTCTTTGCAGGAGCGATGGGTTCCAGTGCCCTAACTGGCTTTAGGATGGACTTGAGCGGCTTGCGCTGTGCGGAGGTCGACGCATTTGAGGTGTGTGCTTTCAGGTTCTCGTTGTCGACGACGATAGAAGAGAACAAATGAATCTCATCCTCTGCCCATTCTATACCCTTCCTAGGTGGCCGAATGTTCTCCTTGTCCTTAAAAGCGGCCTTGGGTGGTGTCGGTAAGCTGTCCATGTCGCTGAGACCTGTGGTAGAGTGAAGTTCAGATTGCGCAGGCTAGATTGTGGTAGGAAGCAGAGATCTTGAGACACCGAAACGGGAGCTCGTCGTCGTGCTAGACGACGTCGACGAGAGGACCGAGGCTCGTCGAGGTGAGAGGAGGAGAGTGACTGATCGGAGTTCCAAAAACGCGCAATTCACATCTTGGATGTATCTTGTTGACGCGCTGCGTGGCTTGTTTGGTTCGGCACGTTTTCTCGCCACCAGCGCTCTCATTACCTAAGCAGTCAACCTTATGCTGGTGCGTTTGGCACGTCAATCCGGCCTGCTGCTATTGAATATGGGCAACATATTCGTATGTCAAGAAATCTCTCAGGAGGGTTTGGGCTGTGATGCTTGCAACGTTGAAATTGAAGGCAGTCGATGTCGATTCGATGGCGACTCGACCCTCAGCCTTGATCGCCAAATAGCTCATGGATGATGGGATTGGTCAAGAGGAGTTTTACAACGTGTGCTCGTAATGCATTTTAGATGACACCACTTTCTGTTGACTCCGATCGACCTGCGCACCAGGTTACGCCATCAAGTGCTGAACCGAAAATTGCGTAAAAATAATGTGCCTCGTGGTGTATAATGGATAACCAACGAACCATCAGGTGAGTATGCACATTAAAGAACAGTGACCATTCCAATGAATCACATCTACGATCCACTCCATATACAGACCTACAATGGCATTGAAGGTGTTGAGCCGAAAAACTGCGTATATTACTTGGCGTAATATCTCGATGTTTGGAATCGCGGACACGTACGCCGCAGATGTTGGACCAATAAACGACGTCTCAGGTCACTTATGATTGGCCGGCATCAAAATCTTTCCTGAAGAAGTCCTGGAATGCACATTGCTGGTGAATTGGACGTCAGAACGAAGGACGGAGCATTTTGGGGCGTATCCCTAAGATTCGTCTGCCGGGCCAACGATCCTCCACTATCGCGGTGAGAAGGCGCCGAATGACTCTAAAGGCAAAGAGCATACTTTTCTTGAATTTGTCGGTGGGAACAGATCCGCAGAGAAGACACCGGTACGGGCAATAGCGGAAGGGCGGTGCTTCGATAGTAGCTCCTGCTGATGATCACACCTGTCCGGTGATGTTTCCGACGACTCCACCTTCTTGTTCCTCCACTATTGGAGATTGAAAGGCTGCTTCATCAATGAAGACCTCTTCACCTAGCGTAAAGTTGTGCGTCACAGTATCATACTGACACCACTCAGCTCCTAATTTCCGTTGGCTTTACATAACTATTCCAGAGGCGTGTTTATCCATTCGCAAACCCCGAGCTCTCCAAGACCCAAAACCTTCCAAGGGATGTCGATATTCGGCGAACGCGAATCCCGAAACTTTAGAACCCATCCAGGAGGCGGCGCGAATGCACGGCGAACTCCCGACTGTGTTGGCACAGGCATGAGAAAGCCTGAATCCACTATAGTAGCTCCAGGCCTGCAGAACGCGCGCTGCCCTCGCTTTGTGGCGCAGCCGCCTTCCGGTGATACGATGATCGGTCTAAAGTTTGATCTTGCATTGGGAACGCGCTTCATGACGTTTGTAGCCAACCTTCTGCGTCCGCGTGCTGCTGACTCAGCGAAAAGGCGGAAGCATAAAAGTCGAACGGTGGACTCTCCACTAATTCATCATCCACTCCGTCTTTTACATTCGCATTTTAACTCCTGTACTTCGAGACCTTGACGAGTCTTACGATCATGAACACCTTCACGACTGTACTTTCTTTCCTCGTCGCCTTCTTCACACTAGCCACCGCCGCACCGCTCCAGTTGCGCGACGTGTGGGCACCACCGGTGCTGTACCCCCACGCTGGCACAGTCTGGACGATTGGGAGCCGCCATAACATTACATGGTCTGTAGTGGTCAACATGGGCGATAATAGCATTACTGAATAGATGACTTTCACATAGGAACACCACCAATCCACCTCAACAGATCACTAACAGCAACGGATTTGTGATTCTACGAAACGATACCGCTTTCGTTGGATCGGACCTTGGTATGCATTTTGGTTGAACAGCGTACGATTTCGTGTTTTCTGACAATCATTTCAGACCATCCACTGGTGTCCAACTTTTCCATTCTCGCCGGTCGCGTTGAGATGACGGTACCCAACGTTGAGCCAGGATCCGGCTACCAGATCATCCGTACGCATTTACTTTCCACCAACAGTAAACCCTTCTGATTAGCACACTCTCGATCGTACAGTTTTTGGAGATTCCGGAAATGTCAGCCCATACTTCACGATCTCCGCATGATGCGTCTCGAACGTAGACCTGTACGACCTTACCACTCTCGTCTTCGGACGCAATCACAAAATCGGCGACCGCGCCATGGACAACATACGTACTCGTATATCTGTACTATTGTGACTTTCCGCGGACTTTTACATTGCGCGAAAGGACTGTAATTCTGAGCTTGGACTCTGATCGACAACTTCTACCTATTTGATAATTTGTATAAATTTCGAAATATAGTACACATCTCTATATTGTTCACCAACAAAACGATTTGAGCATTTTACCTTTACGTTAGATGATTCAATTCGTGAGGCCCCTGGCTGGAGGACCTCCTACCCAAATGTAGCAGGAATCCTTCCATATCTGGACTTATCATCCTTCTTTCATGACGCCACTTTGGTTCCTTCGAACCGCGACATGTGCCCACTGTAGACGCGGCATTGCCTAGTAAGACACATCTTTGGTTTCTTCCAGACCGTATGTTCCACATTTCTGGCGCGAACTTCCAACACTCTGACGCTGGGGCGACACCATGATGTAACTCTTCGTAACCACATGGCCTGACTATGCCTGAAAAATGAACCGTCTTGGTGTTGCAAAGCCAATGTACAACTTTCAGCCACGAAACGCCATTATCCTCCAACATAGCATGTGTTAAGCCTCTGTGGCTAAGCTCGTCGGCGTTGGCGCCTAATGTGGCACTGCATCCACGGAATACTGTATGTGCCACTTAACCGCCACTCGCATTTCAACCAATATCGTGGAATAATCTCATTCTCAAAAACTGAAGAGCCCAAACCTGTACGTTCAGGCGTCGAAGCGATTTGCAGCCGCCAAATAAAGTCAGATCGGTTTATTGTCTGGGTCTACACCTCACAAGTGGCTGCGCATATTTCCCTTGTTCAAAGTTGGCGCAAATATCTCGTACACGCCGACTTGACATGGCCACCGTGAGCCTGTTCAAACTTCTATCCGGACAAATTTCCTTGTCTCGTGAATCGTCCTTGTTTGCATGGCGCTGGTGGCGAGCTCCTTGTCGAATGGCGCGTATTTAATGGCTGCAGAATATTACTGCGCTTACACTCTCACCAATGAACACCGAACGTTCCTTCCTCGATATGTCCCCCCCAACGCAAGGACTTTGCAAGGTATGCGGGCAATACCTGCATTCGGCGCGGCTGTCATGTGGGCTTTTCCTCTTGATAATTTTATTTATTCTGACAATTTTCAAGCGTTCTGGGAACTGTAATGCACCATCACAGAATCGACGACTGCATATATACCAACCTCTGGGCCCTGCGAGTAGGCGGATCTGGCGGCGCAATTTTGGGAACGTTGCTATATCCTGTGATCATCTCCAACGGTGCTGTGTTTTTCGGACGCACCAAGAACTGGTTCCTCAACTTCGATTCCACTACCTACCTCACATGGCTCACAAGTACTCTCCGAAAGGCATTTATGGTGTCTATAATCTTGATCACGATTGGCATTGTTTCCTCGATCGTCTTCGGGATAGCGAGTGGTGTTCTTGGCCTGTCCGTCCTCTACTTATCCGGTGATGAGGCAGAACACCGGATTCGAACGATCGTAGAGATTGGCTCTGTGAGTGGAATGGTGACAGGGTTCGCAGTTGGGGTTTTGCTCGTTGTATGGTTCGTCTGGGAGCGGTTCGGTGCTCCGTCCCGAGCGCAGGCACCGGCGCCCCCAACTTCAACTTACCCCGCCGATCACGCAGGGCAACAGGTAGTTGAGCGATGGTGGATGCGGTTAGCTCTCCTGATGGGAAACACTGGAATCACTGCTGCACTTGGCGCGGCGACCACGTGAGCTTTCTCTGCGTAGAAAATTGACGATTTCTAATATTACTATCAAGCACTCTGGGAACTAAAACTCTCCATCATAGTAGCGACGAGTGCATATATACCAACATATGGTCTGTGCGAGTCGGGAGCTTTGGTGGTGGAATATTGGGAATATTCTTATACCCAGCAATCATATCGCACCGTGCAATCCTTTTGCAACGCACCAGCGATTGGTTCCTTGACTTTGAATCCGGCAATAACCTCAACTAGTTTCCCAGCGAGCGCTTAAAGGTAATTGTAGCATTTATGATCGTACTCACGATTGCCCGGGCCATCGTTTCGTCGGTGGTGTTCGGAATATCCGGTGGCGTGCTCGGCACCTCCGTTCTGTACTTGTTAGGCAACGAGGAAACGCACTTTCGAGGGATTTCAGAGATAGGTTCAGTGGGTGGAGTCGTGACGGGGTTGGCATGGACTATTGTGCTCATGGTATGGTGGATCCTGGTGCGGGTTACGAAATGGCATTGAACCCCGAATGCTCCAGGTAACATCCTACTCTCAAGCTCATTTAAGCCTAAAAATCAATTATTAAATATTCATGCATTCATCAGTTGTGTGAATTTTGAAATACAGCCCACAAACACACGTATTCTTTCCATGAACCGAATGATTTGAGCTTTGGCACCAATTTGGGGTTTGCCACGTGGAGGTGGCGAACGCCACAATGGTTACGCAGATCCCAAAAGACAAAGCAACTCTGAAACCCTGCGAGAAATCAAGACAAGACAAGTTTACAATGCCACGAAAGTATAGCTAAATGCTTGGGTCCCCCTCAAAGTCTGCGTCTATGCTCTACCTTGTCTACGCGCGTCAGGACTAGGAATCAGCCAGACTGACGGATGCGCGGGGGAACAAGATCAAAGCCAAAGTGCACAAACGCGCCGGTGCTTTGACACCCAGAAAATTCAAGCCCAGCTATTGATTGTTTCTGGTAATTGGCTATTGTGTTGGACGTGTGTACGGTGGCATCAAAGCAAAAGCGAGTGAACGCTTTGACCCGCGCAGTGGCACGTATATTATAACTTTACACGGGTGCATGCCACACCCACCTCTCTTTCCACCCCCACCCACTCGCATCCAACCTCATCCGCAAACCACCACCATCTATCAGCCCCGTCGACTCCTCGAATCCACCACATACAATAGAACCCACATCGCCCGTAAACCTAGATATATCGATATGCCCGCTAGTCGTTCCGAACGTCGCGCCGCGACGCGCCAGCGCTCCCCTGTGGCATTGGCCGTTGGCAGTCCCCGGGTTGGCATTACCCGCAAGGCAACCGCACCGGTCGACACCGTGACTGAGCAGAAAGAAGGCGAAGGAATCGTCAATGTCAACGACGCGAACAACAAGAATTTAGACGACGGTGACGCACCTGCACCTGCACCAGCACCCGCACCTGCCGATGCCACCGTCGAACCCCCCAACGGCAGAAACGCCATACAAGGTATGACACGCGTATATGTCTCTGAACGACCGTTCACGTGGTCTAAACATCGTCCCAGAATCAACCGCCGTATCCACCCCCGCCAACAGTATCATAAAAGTCACGATCGTAACGATCGACGAAGGCGCGCCTCCCACCTCGTTCATCTTGCTGAGTCGTGCGACCGCAGGACGCGTTTCGCTTCCGTATAAACGTGCGTCTCCATCTTTTATTCTGATTGACTGAGGTTGACTCGTGATTGAAACGTCATTCGACTTCGTAGGACACAGGCTGACGTTCGGGCTCACTGCTGCGTTTGTTACGTGGTTTACCGCGGTTGCGGGATCCGGTGTAGGAACGAGGCGCGTGGAGGAGTCCGTCAACAGTGCGTCCTCTGACTTCTTATACCACCTCGCCGTTTGCGTATATCTAATCTGTGATTGTTAGAAGGAAATACAACCGAAGCATCAGAGAATGCACATACCGATGTACCTGCTTCGCACTCATTTGCGAGCGGTGCAATTTTCCCCACCTTCGCTGACTATTCCACTCGTACGTCCACCGTTCACCTCTCACTGTACGTCTGAAAACTTACTCCTTCCCTTTCCCAACCAGACGGCGCCGCGACCTCGCAAAATAACCCTACCCCCACCCCCACCTCCGCAAAACCCGCTCCACGACCAATAAAGATCCGGGACTTCGCACACCCAATTTCCGAGCCTCGGTACCACGGCGAGGGCTTCGACCTTTACGACGGGGGTCACAGAATCATAAACGAGCTCCACGATACGATAGTGACGATAATCAAAGAGGAGAAGCTTGACCGCGACGATGACGCGAAGGTGGACAGCAAGGACGGGAAAGGAGAGGGAGAGGAGGAGGAGGAGTTGTCGCCGGAGGAGTTCGTCGAGCTGATCTTGCAACAAGAAATCGAAACGCGCAGGATCATGAGGCAGAGGGAGAAGGTGTATGAGAAGGCGCTCAAGGAGAAGGAGAAGTATAAGGTCAAGCCTCAACACATCGATCGCGAAACCCTCGTCCAGATGTCGAGGGACGCAGCGAAGGCGCGGGAGGAGAAGGCCAAGGTGAAGGCCGAGGCCGGGGTCGAGGGAACGAAGGACCCGCAGCACAGCGCCGTCGCCGCCCATCCACATCGCGCCTCGCATTCAACAGCCACGTCAAGGGATCCATTCAAAGCGAAGATGGCGACGCCGAGGCAAGCACTGGCACGTTCTGTTAAGGAAGATTTCGTTAGCGGACAACCACAAAAGGCGAACGGGAAGGAAAAAAAGCGATCTGTGGAAGAGCTAGCTGATGAGGGTGATCGGACGCGCGCGGCTCAGATGGGGAGGGAGGAGAAGAGAGGGAAGAGGGCTCGTGGCGACGAAGACAACGTTAACGACGTGTCCCCAATCGCGAGCGGGGACGCTAACCGAGACTCAGACGATCAACACCTAGCGAAACGCGCGAAGCGTTCACCGGAGGGATCGTCAACATCCCATAGCTCCGCGTCCCCGCGCCGCTCGGGTTGACTTGTACGCGTTCAGAGCGTTGAGCGAGGTGGACAAGGGTAACATGGGGAGGAAGTGGGAGCAGCGGACAATTACCTGCCGGCGGTCGCGGTGGTGCGGGGATTCGTTTGTGATCGTGATTCCAATGTGGCCGAGCGTATTTAACTGATATCTTGTCTGTTTGATGGATGCGTACGTGTACATGATTTCTTTCTTTGCGTCGAGTCTTTGTCGAGTGTGTATTGTACGAGAGCGAAAGCGGACTTCTAATTTCATTCATCCTTTCTTCCTCCTCCTCGCGTCTCTTTCTCTCTTTCTCTCACCTTTGTACGATAACAATGCCTCGCCGTGCGTGTCAAATGATATCCCCTATTGTTCTGCCGCTTCTTTGAATACCTATGGTGTCGCGTCTCGCTCTATCGATGAAAGAATTTACAGTATCCCTTCTGCCGACATAACCACGCCTGGATGTTACGCGCTATCGGCAGAATCGGACCCAGGCTGGCTCGGAAAATCTGTGAACTCGCTCCTTTGTTGACCCATGTTCCTATCACCTCGTTGTTGCTTCGAGAACTGCGAATGAACCGTTCCTGGACTGGGGAAGTTGTATGAACTTGTATCTTATGCAGTGCTGGGTTGCTCCGAGTCGCATCTCTCCACAGCACCATGTTTGCCTTTGACAGATATAGGCTGTTATAATGCGGGCGATAAGCTCTTCGCATTCTAGTACTAATATTGAGCGGCTCACTTGCTCTGTCAACTAACTCCCATTCACAGCGGATCTCTCGGACGGCCGGGGCGCCAATACGCTATAAATTTGCCTAACATGCGGCTGTTTAATTTCCTTGTTCAATGGTGACGCGTATATCGTGTACGCATCGACTTTAAATTGCCTCGGTGAGCTTGTTCACGCTTCGATCCTGGGATATGTTCCTTGCCTTGAATCTTCCTTGTTTGCGCGGCGCTGTTGACGGCAGGTGTCCTTCATTCTACTTGCGGATGTTGGAGTAGCTGCAGTACTCGGCGCAGCTGTCATGTGAATTTTCTTTGTCTATAAAACTGTCCTCCCCAGTTATGTTCAAGAATTCCGGGAACGGGAACTAAAGACGAATAAATGACGTAATGAGCTGAAGATCTTGTGGCTGTGCATGGTCAAAATCGCCACCTACTGCGACTACGACACCTCACAAAACCACCTGGAAGACGAGGTCGCCATTCAGCGCCATGCGCGATATTAGTGGAGCTCTTCATACCGGTGGTGGCGAGCGCACTGCTTTCGGCCCTACGAACGTTGGACGGCCTTCTCTTGTGCCAGTGAATGTCGCGAGATTCGAGTGGCGACGCAGGCCTGGCCCGAGGCAAAACGGGGTCTTGTATATCCCTTGTTATGCGTGATGGATGGCATCGAGACTCACCCTATAAAAGCCTCTTGAACGCCAGCGATGGAACTTAGGATTTCCTTCCCGCCACCAGAACTAGCCCCAGTGCACGTACTTCCACTATGTCCGTAAAAACGTAAGTAACTGTCCATCAGCAACCTAGTTCATTTCATTTTACTGTCCCTCATTCAGTGCGATGTCCCTCACGATCGTAGGTGTCATCGTGGTCGTATCGTCAACAGCTGGCGGACTGCTGTCTATGTACGAACCATTTCATTCTGGCTTAACTGGTTGTGTTAACTACCATTCTAAGGCTCATAGGAAATGCTATTTTCCGTGATGCGCACCACCCCTTCGTCGACAATCGTGATGCCGCTTGTATTGGTGCACTAGGCGGATTTATCGCGGGTGTAGCTTCTCTTTCTCTTCAAATTTGCCTTGGGTGGACCACGTGCCTCCGTTGCGAGACGGAATCTGGGATGAAATATTTCTTTGGCGTTTTGCATTGTCTGTCTAGCTTTCTCTTGGCTGGACCTGTCGGTTATGCCATTTTGAGGTACGCGGTGCCAGTGGCGATACCAGCAAACTTCGACGTCAAGCGGGCCTTCATCTCTTCAGCGGTAGGATCCGCGATTCTCGTAGGGGCGAGGATCATCCGAGTGGATTTGTGTGGGATTTCATCATGGGGCGGTGCGTTATGGCTAGGTGGGCACCAAGAGAAAGCCAACGGCACCATCGCATGAGAAGAGTCTGAGTGGTACCTCTTTGGTTTTACTTCCATATCATAACTGTCAATCGTTATCATCCTGAACAATTACGTACATACACTGTCCATAACTATCTTCTTGTTACTAGTTTTTGGACATTTTGCGAGTAGCATTATATCTCCAATCATGGTTCCTCTTTTATTACAGTAAATCCTGAGCGGAAAATCCAAATTGTGGCGTATCGCACAGTCGGTATTGACCGATACAAATGGGTACGTACTGCGATCGGGATGATTTTCAAACTACCTTACATATTTCACTGAATGAAATTAATTTCGAAACATGGCCTCAGTTCAGGGACTTTCGTAAAATATAAAACGTGAGAGACGGCGCCTCCCATGCGATTGGGTGGCGTTCGTGTGCAAATTAGGCATCGTCTTCCTTCCAACGCGACCTGCACGACATTGGGTGCTGTGGCATTCATAGGATGGACGTTCTCGGACTCAGTCTCGAACCCAGGGTGACAGGGTTCTGCAAGCCTCGGTATTCTTGATAGACGAAGAAGTGACGTCATGTGCTGCAGATCCTGTGGCTGTGCATGGTCAAAATTGCCACCTAACCTTGAAGACAAGTTCACTATTCAACAACATGCACATTGGAGCTCTCCATTACGGTGGTGGAAATCGCACTGCTTTCGGCCGTACGAAAGCTGAAATGCCTTGTTGTGCTAGGGATTGTGGCTAAATTCGAAACGCGACGTGGGCCCAGGCCAGAGGCAAAACGGGGTCTTGTACATCCCTTGTTACCCGTGATGGATGGCATCAAGACTCGCCCTATAAAACATCCTGCCAGCCTGCCTTGAAACTTAGGAATTTTCCCCCTGTCATCAGAAACACACCCAGAGCACGTAACTTACTTCCGCTATGTCCATCAAAACGTAAGTACCCGTTTATCAGCGTTATCTCTCCTTTTAATTGACCGAGACTGACCAGTACGATGATGATATTCGCGCTCTCACCGATATTCACAGCGGTCGGAGGATCGCTTTCCATGTAAGAAGTCACTTCATTCTGATTTCACCTTTTCGTGTTAACGTCCATTACAAGGCTCGTAGGAAACGCTGTCTTCCGACATTTTCACTATCCATTTCTTGAAGATGTTGATGCCGCTTATAGTGGTTTAGTAGGCGGATTTATCGCGGGTGTGGTCTCATTTTTCCTTTATATTTACGCTGCGCACTTCCGTTGCGAGAGGGAAGGTTGGACGGAACCGTTGAACGGCATCATGCATTTTTTCCCTGGCTTCTTGTTGTCGGGGCCCATTGGTTATGCAACCTGGAGGTGGGCGGTGCCAGCAGCGATACAAGCAAATTTTGATGTCATGGACGCTTTCCTTACTTCAATCGTAGGGACCCATGTTTTCATGGCGTTGGCGTTGGTTATAAATTCAGCCATCTTCATGGTTCCATGTTGCGATGCGGATGGGAGTCATGATAATGACGAGAATATCGCAATCAGAAAGGATTTTATTTTCATATCGTAACTGTCGATCCCTGTCGCCTTGAACAATTTACTTATGTGCTGTCCACTGTCCATAATATGCTCTCGTTACTAGTTTTCGGAGTTTTCACAAATAACGTCATATCTGGAATCATGACTTGTTCTTGTTAAATCTTTAGTTGTTTTGAAGTCGTGCACCAAACCCAATGTGAGGAATACTGCGCGGTTGGTGTTGATCAAAACAACAGATGTAACGGTCAGAATGAATTTCATACGTTCTTACAGTAATTAGTTTGCTTTCGTGGGATGAATACAATTTTGAACCACAACTTCATTTCAGGGACTTCTGTACAACTTAATATTTGAGAGACGGCGCCATTGTCTTCGGTGGCGTTCATTCCAAATTGGGCGCTGTCTTCCTCCCATCTTGACCTGCACCCCAATCTTCACGCAAGTACGACAGGACCGTCATTGTGAAGCGTGCTGTCTACCAGACACATCACATCTCCGTAGCATGGTTCAGCCACTGGTCGCACTGTGACGTGGATAGCCACAGAAATGTGACGCCTTGAAATGCCTTGTTCCGAAGTGACAACAAGCATGAACTGGGACATCAATGGCCTCGGCGTCAGAATATACCTTGTCTACGATCTGCCATGATAAAATGGACGTGGCGAATCATTCGGTGGCGTCGGCGTCGGCGACCGTATAAACTTGAATGGACTACTGTCAATGAGGAGTCAACACCGCCTGCATACTTACAAACCCAGATCAAACAACTCGCGATGACCAATATGGCCGGGAAATATGACGGACTCGGGATAGCTACCGTTTCTGTGATTTTCTTGTGGATGGTACAGATACTGGCTGTGTGAGTGGTCGAATTCCTTGACTTCGATGCATTTTCTCACTTCCCCTCACACTTCACATTGACTAGGTCCTTCGGTTATTATTTGCTTTACCCTCACGAATGCCTATCTGACGTAAAACTCATTGGTATCATTGGAGGATGGATTCCAGCTTTCGTGGTCGTTCAATTGGCAAGATCTGTCCCGCTGCAGTTTCCGGATCCGAGACCGTCGTGGATCCACATATTGCTGGAAGCGATCAGTATCATCACCCTACCCGCCGCATCCGGTATCATGTCTGGTTATATGGGTCCCCTCCTTCTGGACACTTTGGCGTGTAAACGAGTTGGAAGCTTGGCACTCCACCGCATTATTTTTTCGGGGGCAGTTGGTGGTCTAATGTTCTTACCTGCCTTCACTCCAGTGGTAGCATGGCTGCAAGTCCGACGGTCGCGACAGAAGAGTGAAGCGAAGGCGAATTATTAATAAATTTCTTGTTCCGTGCAGTATGTCGCTACTTAACCCAATTCGTATCATACCTTGCATGCATTCATTGATGCGACCACTAATATTGAGTTTGGAAAGTAATACGATGGGCTGTACATTATAATTGGTTCGACCCTCGTCGCCGACATTTGTCCTCGTGAATTGGCGAATGTGGTCTCATCTAAGTCAGAAGCCTCGAATTCGACCGCCTTGACCAGTTTCGTCGATAAATAAGATAGCCTCGTTCAGCGAGGCATATTAATTGGGTACAATAACCTTTTTGCAAATTAATTTCGAATAGGCTGGGGGGAAAGGCAGGTCCTGCAACCTGAACCCAAAAATCCGGCTTTGATTGGCGCATTCCGTCTGAGTAAACGTCGCGCGGAAAGAATTTTATCACGATTATGCAAACACAGTAACGGTAGTGATCCTTAACGTCAATATCAAGCTTAAGTCATACAAGCTAGCTAGTGACCGCATATGTCAAAGTAGCATCAGAGCAAGTCCGTCGTCAAATTCCGGAGTGATTAGATAGCACTCTTATGGCCTTCAGAGAACAAAATATGCATGTTGCGGTGTTAAATTTACATCGAAGCAGTATAATACAGCGAGAATGCAAGATTCGATGCGGCGGATAATCGTCCTTTTTGTTATACTGACGGGTGTGCTAGAGTTCCGTTGTTCGAAAGACAATGTCCGTGTTGAGATCGTGAATTGTGACGCGATGCGATGCGCTGTGGATTGTACCACTACGTTTTTATCGTAAAATCTGGGCTGATGTTGCCCGAGTCGCCAAACACTGAGAGTGGACTGGAATTAACAAATATCGACGCTGACGGAAATTTCTGAAAAGACTTACAGACGACAGCGTAATCTTTGCCAGGTTTGACATTTGGTACATGAACTTCATGCCTTCCGTCCAAAATCGAAAAGTTTGAAGCAAGAGGGTGGTCTGTTGATTCGTTCAAAAATTGTCCACATATGTGAGACGAAAGATAGGCGTACTCAATCCTCCAACACCGGACACTATGATACCTCCTTTGGCAAGGACAATCATTCCGATGCTGTTGGTGATCTGAGCAGGGCGATTGGATGTGTCCCTGGAGAGGAATGACGTTCAGTTCGATCTACGGTAATCCATCACGACTCACCATGTCACATTGTGGAACTGGCCAACAAACCAGACTGTACCAGCGTGCGGATACAGAATGGGCGGGATGAAGACGTCTCTGGTTTCAACAGGAGCACCGAATACATTGGAGAAGAGTGTCGCAAAAGCGAAGAAGATAATCGTGAATAGCTGTGTATGCATCGTCGTAATGATTCGTGAATGGAGTGGATGAGACGTTTGACAAGAGCAGTGAGGTTCTTATATCCACTTCCACAGCTCGGTCCGTCTAGCGAGGCGTCATATGACAACGCTTCGCGGGTAAAGATGGGTGGTGCGTCTCAAGAGTTTCCGCGATGACGCGCAGGACCCGGTCAGTCGCTGGTGTCCGATGAGTTATTCTTTGGTACGTCAACGAATTTAAGTGCCCGATATGACGTCACTAAATTTGAATAAGGACCGAATAACGGTCGAATAACCCCAAAGTAGTTTTAGCCACTATAATTTTGGAAATCGGGATGACTTGGAAGTGTCAGGGGACTCAACGTCGGGTCGAGACCCAAGGCGTTCTTCGGACACAGCGAAGGCCAATAACGCCGTACTGTGCATGCGCACAAGCGGTCATTATGCCAGATGTATTTCAGTGATATAAACCTTCGTCCTGTGTCGAAGCTGTTCATGACGCGAGAGTCGCGGGGTGAAGATCCCGTCGTGGGTCTTTCTTCTCTTCGGTACTATCATTTCGGAACGACGAAGCCTTTCCCGGATCGCTCCGTGCAGTGCGACTGCAGTATTCGACAGATGTGGGACATGGGTCATGCAAATAGGCTCGGAGTTGTATCCGCATGGAGAGGTGGAAGGCAGTTGGAGGCAGTCATTAGATGAGCCTTTTTGAGGTGATTCTGAGCCGAACTCGACGCGGCGGACTTCCATAAATACACCACAAAGATCTTGACGAATTTCAAAACCGTCAACAGTTAGATTTAGTAATTGGATAGGCGAATGGGCTGCCACCAGATTGAGCCATTCCATGGACAAGTGATCCGAATAATCCGAGTGTATCGGTTGCATCTGAAGTGCGACAGCTGATAAGGAAAGCATGAGTTTGTACTGCGTCGACGTCTGCAGTTCCTTATCTGTGTTAGGACTCTTAGGAGGCTAGGTGACCACCATGACTTCTGCAGGCCAAAAAAGGCGGTGTCCATCAGTGAAAGTACGATGCACTGAGTTGGAGACGAAGTCCAAGCCGAGGAACGATCCCATCTCACAGATATATATATATCTGATACTCTCCGTGCGGCTACATGTGGGTCCATCTCAATAAGCATGGCGCGATCGTCCTAGAGAAAATGAGGTTTAAAACAGAAGAGATTTGGCGAAGGCTAAGACAGTGAATGCTGCGGTCCATTCCAGAATCCACATAGAGGTATCCAATCAAGAATGATTCATGAGATCCCAGCATCAGCTGTACTACATTCCTGTCCATCCAGGGTCGAAAACTGACAGATGTAATGGAGAAGATGCACCTGGCCACGTTTTCGAGGAGTCCTTTTAGCTGCAGTACCATGGGAGAGCTGCGGAGATATCGAAGACTGCTGGATGTGCCTCTTCACAGGTTTCGTGTCCCTTGAAGGAGTCATCAACGCACAGTCTGGATGGCATTTCGATGATGTTGCGGCGGTTTGAATAGAAGCTGTGACTGTGATGGCAGCGTGACGTTCGCCCGACATGACCGAAGGGTGCAAGGGTGCACACGCTGTACAACCTGCATGTTCTGAGCCAGGCATTTAGATTTCCACAACGCTTGATCCAGTTCTATATTGTAGAGAAGAATGGGGGGCATTTCATTTTTGAAGGTTGCAGAGACATTGCAAGATTCAAATTTTCTAATCACAACGGAAGCTCTTCTGCGCGACAGTCGATTACCGAAATTTGAATTTAATTACACCGCCCTGCTCTCTGCGAGAGTCGGGGAAATAAAGGCGCTAGGGAAATCATAGAATGAAAATTTTGATCAGGATATTTTCAACCGGGAAAATTTTCATTTGCAAAGCTACGTGAACATGTGGTCCGTCATATTTTGCCAGTACTGTTCTACAAAGGAACGATTTTCTTTGTTGGTCAAATTTAAGAAAATTGAGAGATAAAAGGTCCTATGACGTTCGCCACATCTGTCTTGTTGACAGAAGAAATTCAAATAGTAGTAACCTCATTTCAGGATCGTGAATTGTTGTCCGATGTTGCCAGAGTCTCCGAACACTGCGGTCAAACATAGCGTTCGGTAATATTCTCGAATAAAGCGTGAAAGTCGACATACAGACAACTGCGTAGTCATCACCTGGTTCGACATCTGGCACCTGAATTTGATGCCGCCCATCCAAGATTGAGAAACCTTTCGCAAGAGGGTCATCTGTTCCGTGGTTAAAATCAGCTTGAAAATAACTGGAAAGACAAAAACAAGCACATGGTCCACCCACGCCAGCAAGTGGGGTGCCACCTTTGATCAAAGAGATCATTCCAGTTGGGTCAGTAATGTCGCCGTCAGCCGGTGGGTTTGAGGTGTCCCTATGCGATATCAATACTAATGAGATTGCCCCCTAGGAAGGATAACATTTGTGGAAACAATTCGTACCAGGTGACATTATGGAATTGACCGACAAACCAGACAGTTCCAGCGTGAGGATAGAGGACTGGTGGATCCCAAACGTCCCGACTTTCAAGCATGGGTGCACAAGAAATGTGAGATATGAGCGATGCAAAAATCAGCGTGAGGGTCGCAAAGAGATTCATTGTGGTAATCGTTATTATGGGATGGATCTCGAGGAAATCGGGATGAAAGACGAGCAGCAAGGGTTATATATCCAATGCCGGCAAAACCTGGTTATCATCGCAAGTGTCATCTGACCGCATTTCGCCATTGCTGACAGGATCAACCCCGGAAGACGCTTGAGGATGTCAGGCGTGCAAGCCCGCGTAAATTATGATAAATGGCACAACTTGGAATGGGATGTGATATCAAAAATACACGCGAAGCATTAACTGAGTTTGACGCGTAATGAGGGACCATAAAGTCTCCCTTATTCCGTTTTGGCCGTATGTATACAATGATCGATCTCGGTGGGGTGTGCTTGTATCAGTCGCGAAAGGGAGGTTCCAGGGGACCAACAGAAGACATACACGGACGCATGCGAGCAAACAGTGCTTTCACCCAGCGTCGGCCAACATAGCCGTGTCTGGCGTCATTATTTTTGTCGCCGGAAGCTTCGCAATCCGTAAATATGTGCCGCTCACTGACGTCTTCATATAGCTTTGTAAGTTCTCCCAGGATGGGCACACGAAACGCCAATAATAACTTGTCGAAGTTCGTGCCGTGGTATCGTATTGGCCTGGATCAAACTTGCGTTATTCAGCAGGTCGTTCGACGTGAGCAGTAGACGTCACCACCACCTTGCAAAAAACCCCTCAGGTGGGTGAATACCGTGGTGTATCTCCACGCGTGGCCTTGAGCACCTCAGATCTATAGCAGTCCTGA